>JAJTUV010003744.1:0-41776 GCA_021653895.1 Mastomys natalensis | reverse complement strand
ATTGGTATGAATTTAACTTAGGAAATCATAGGAAATTCTGGACAACCTGTCAAAAATGAGAAACTCTATCAAAAAATAAAAGAGTTCTTTCATCATTCCATGAGAAAGCACATCACAAAGTAACTGCTTTGTATAACTATAGTCTCAAAGACTCTTCTCTCTATCTTAACTGTGGTCAGAAATCAGGAAAGAATTACTTCTAAATATCTAAGAATAGAATTTCACTCTATTTTATACTCCTTTTTAAGTCTCTTTGTCCTGTTATGAGTCCTGATTATAAAACCATGGAGTTGACATTTTGTTAGAAATATCCCCTCTATGAGTCATCTCAAACCTTCTAGCTCTATCATCTATTATCCTGACCTAATCAGGATACCTCTATTTGTACAATGCCCAAACTCTAGGCTTCATTCAGTACTTCCTTATATATCACCAACTTTCTAGTTACATTTGTAGGTGTATTGGGTTTAGAATTGTACCTTAATTTCAACTGCTGTTCTCTTTGATGTTTTTATATCTTTCATGAATTTCCTTTTCAAATCCTGGATTTGTTTTTGCCATTTCCATCAGCCTTAAGTGTGTCTTTTCCTAGACATCATGTTAAGTACTGATTCTCTTTAAGTTCACTGAGCTGTTTCTTTGTGTCTTCAATGAATAACTTTCCTACAGAACTGGTTGATGTGGTAGAGAATTACTGCTTTGATCTTTCATATATTTGAATCTTTGTGGTGAGATATGGACACATGGATTCTTTTATGGGTTTTGTGTCTGCTATAGGCAGACATGTTGGGGAAGAGTACAAAATATGCTGTTTTGGGAGGTTGGTGTTTTGATATGTCTTAGGTAGAATGACATCAGGTAGACACAGAGTACTGGGATGGACTGCAATTATGCTAAGACATCTAGTCAAAATGATTGACAGGAACTTAAGATCACCCTGGGATTTGAGTATACTACTGTGCTCAAACTTTTTTTCTACTATTACTTACAGTTAACCAGAAGTTGAGTATGTAACATCTAAAGTAGAACTCTAAATTTCTGAAGTATGACTCCCCTATTACATTTAATGCATGTAAGCAAACTGAAAATTGGAAATGATATGGCTTAGTATGAGACACATCTAAGTTTATATCATAGTTCTAATATTCTTTATTACAGTTGAACAAATATACTTACTGGAATAAATATATTTACTTTATAAACTGGGAAAGTTAACTCCTCAGAATGCATAACTGGAATTTATATATATATGTGTGTGTGTGTGTGTGTGTGTGTGTTGTGTGTGTGTGTGTGCTCATACCCATGAAACCCAGTATAATAAAAAGAAATTTGGTAACATTTACTAACTTCAGAGACTCCTACTACTCCTCACTTCCTTCCGGTGTCCAGTATAAGAACCCAGAACTTCTGGATTGCTCTGTAACCAGCCAACTTTACGCTTCCCTATGTAAGCTTGACTGGGCCTAAGCCAGGACACTGAGTATCTGTAGACATTAACTAAACATTTCTCTAAAACAATGTGAAACTAACCTACTAACGGTGTTGGTATATATAAATCAATTACTACCAGTCCTAATCCTAAATTCTTACTACTTTTAATGAACTTCACAAATTCAGCTTTCACTGATCATGTGTATTGGCGCATACGGTTTTCCCTCTGCATCACAAATGCAGCAAGACCATGTACTAGACAACTTGGGTTTGTTGTTACAGGATTGGGTACTTTCATCTTTGGGATTCTAGCTACCTTCAATCTCAGGAAGGTAAATTACAGCAGGAATTCCACTTGTAAAACTTTTGGAATGGGTTCAGCTACACACTAATATTGGATAGATGTGATCTCTTTCAATATCCTCACTGTTTTAATGCAAATGCTGAAGTTCAGGGTGTGCTTGGTTAGACCACAAGACAACTAACTTCTTCAGACTCAAGCTGCAGAACAGAAGCAAAAACAAAGTCTCAAAATTGGGGCTATGGAGTAAATTTTAATCTGCAAATGTTAGACGCCATGTTAGTCAAAACAAATACAGTAATTTTAGCCACTGCATTAGGGATATTATCTAGTCATCCTTGTGGGGCTCTGAGGGACAAACAGCAAGGAACATTCTTAGCAAAAGTGTTCACAGAGACTTGGGAAAATGAACAGTTATTACTACTGACTAATGGTAGATGATCAAGGAAGATGCTGTTCTCCCAACAGCATAGTAAGAGAGAAGAACAGAAGTGATAATCAAAGTAACAAATGTCAAGACAACAAAAGTGTCAAGTATTAACTCTGCTCCAAGCACAAGATAAAGTAGTTTACATTTACTATCTCAATTAATTTTTACATGCTTTCTCTCTGGTTTACACTTGAGGATATTAAGGATGAATACATTAAAGAAACCAGCAATAAACACAGAACTGCTGATCAAATAAATAGCCATGCTTCAAGCACCATTTATTCTGGTTTTAGATCTTGTGCTTTTAAAATGTGAAACCAACGTTTCTTACTCTTTTCATATTATTTAGTTGTGGGTCTCTGTTTATTGCATTTATTGGAAAATGACTCTTCTCTGATAACGATTGAGAAATCCTCTTATCTATTATTATAATATGCCATTAGTAGTCAATTTGTGCATATAAATGTACATATATACATATATGTATATATGTATTCATTTCTACCATCCTGCCATAATAATAATAATAGATTTTTCACTAGGGCCCATGATCCTACTCTCAGGTTCTTGGCTACTTTAGTAGTGTCAGATACGAATTCCTCAGTATGTCTTAAATCTAATAAAAAGAACAGGTTGATTGCCCCCATTATATCTGTGTCATTATTATCCAGTTTATTTTACAGACAGGTTGCTATTGTAGGCTACAGAGTTTAATGGTAACCCTAACAAAGATAGGGTTACTATTTCTGTGATAAAACACCATGATCAAAAGCAACTTGGGGAGGAAAGGTTTATTTTACTCTGTTCCATATAGCAATTCATCATCAAAACAGTGAGGGGGCACAGGAACGAAAGCAATGCAGGAACCTGGAGGCAGGAGCTGATGTAGAGACCTTAGAGGCCAGCTGCTTATTGGCTAACTCAGCATGGCTTACTCAACCTGCTTACTTAAAGGCCCCAGGCACAACAGCTCAAAGTCATCCCACTGTTGATGGGCTGGGCCCTCCCATATCAATCTTTGCTTAAAAAATGCCCTTTAGGCTTTTCTAATCCTGATATTCTGGAAGCACTTATTAATTGATGTTTCCTCCTTTTATATATCTCTCTCATACCAAGTTGACCTAAAAGTAGCCAGTATATTGGCTGAGTTATTCTCTGGCAGCATGCAAAGTACCTTCCAGTTCTGTGAATGTTAGAGCCAATAATGGTGTAGCTTCTATTTGAGCCCCAGTTTTATTTTTTCCATGTTTAATGACATAATTGTGTTGTGTCTATAGCAAAAGAAACATACCATGAGGTTATGGAGAGGAACAGACTGCCATGGCACTAGCCTGTGTTCTTTGGAGAGGATAATATCTGAACCACATGAGCAGATGATTCAATGGGATGTAAGCAATTCCTGCCCCTGGAAGTTTTACTTGGTGACACAGATATCTAGCTGGGGCATTATCTTCCCCCATTACATGACAACTTCATTTAAATCCCTTTAATATATGTATATAGTTTAGGAATTATCTACAGTATTAAGTTTCTATATGGTTTTATAAAAGACTGTAGTGTTACTTGTCCCATCAATATTCTGTTCTTTACCCTGCCTTCCTTCCCTACTCCCTGACATCTATGCCCTAAATGGAATATCTTTATCAAACCCATCCTTTCAAGGCTCAGGGATCTATGCTGCTGGGGATGCAAGATGGTGTGAAACAGAGGTGATAGATTATTCCAAGGAAACAGCATAGTCTGAAAACAAAAAGACTTATATGCAATTGAACTCACAAAGACAAATAGTTATACAAAACAGCTCAAGTTCAAATAAGACAAATTCTCAGCACTAAAATAAGACATGTGTGGGAGGGGGTGACTGGGACGGGTTATAAAGTGAATAAGCAAAAAAAATAAAATTAAAAAAGAAAGGAAAAA
This sequence comes from Mastomys natalensis, assembly GCA_021653895.1. Classification (NCBI taxonomy): domain Eukaryota; kingdom Metazoa; phylum Chordata; class Mammalia; order Rodentia; family Muridae; genus Mastomys; species Mastomys natalensis. Next base: position 37,694 of record JAJTUV010003744.1, on the reverse strand, counting down.
AAAGACATGTGTTCAAATTCCCCGTTTATAAGTAAAAAGCTATTTGCAAAATTGATCTCTACCAGATGTGAAAAAATTAGTTTCTCCAATTGAAGGTCACTGGGTATATCAGCCAACTCTAGGCCAGTTCTCATGGTTAGAAACAGCTGGCAACAAAAAATGGTCTCCATAGTTGTGTTTGTATTGTATGTGTGTGTGTGTGTGTATGTTTTTCTTTTGTTATTGTGTATTCAAAAATTATTTTTTTTGATTACTCCCGACCCACTGCCATTTCCCTTCTCTCTCCCCTGCTCTCTCTTCCTCTGATCCCCATTCACCCTACTCCCCTCCTTATCCCTTCTACCATGCAGTTCGCTCTCTCCACGAGCCTTTAATATCTAGTTTAATTCCCTTTCTGAGAAAGATACAAAAATCTTCCCCTGGGCCTTCTTTGTTATTTGGCTTCTTCGTGTTTAAGAATTACAGCATAGGTATCCTGTACTTTAAAGCTAATATCCACTTCTCTTTGAGAAAATACCATGAGTGTTCTTTTGGTTTGATTACCAAACTTAAGATAGTATTTTCTAGTTCAGTCCATTTTCCTGAAAAATTCATGATGTCCTCGATTTTAATAGCTGAGTAGTATTCCATTGTGTAAATGAACCACATTTTTTTTAAATCTTTCTTCAGTTGTTGGACATCTAGGTTGTTTCCAGTGTCTGGTTATAACAAGTAAAGCTGATATAAACATAGTTGAGCAAATGTCCTTGTAGGATGGTTGAACATCTTTTGCGTATATGAACAGTAATGATAGAGTTATTGTCACTGAATCTGTTACCTGCCTAACTGTGGATCCTGTTCCCCTAATTGTTCGCCTTGTTTGTCCTCAGCAGGAGAGGATGAGCCTTGTCCTGCAGTGAGTTGATGTGCCCAGCATGGAGGGGAAGACAGTGTGGGGGACTTGATACCTAGTGGAGGGCTCCCCATTCTTAAAGGAGAAGGTGAGGGAGAAAAGGGGCAGGATCTTTGTGAGAGTGTACTGGGAGCCATATGATGTATTGCAATTATTTCTTAAATTTCTGTTTTGAGGAGGGTGTTTAGAATGTGATGTTTGGGGGATAGAGAAGTAGGGAAGATTAGGGAATAGTTGGGGGAGGAGAAATTTGGTTAAATATATTGTATGAGTTAAAAATAATGATTTCTACAAGGTTCGCAGAAAAGCTTAAAAAAATAAGCTAGATATAGATTTCCGATTTAGCTTAAACACAAAGACCATACCATTGAAATTTTTTATTCCAGAGATGATTAAGATAAAACTTTACAAATAGAATGAATCATTCAGAAAATGAAATATCTGAACTCAAAGATAAAGTAGAGGATCTAGAACAGTAAACAAGGAATAGGGCAAAAATTAGAACACTAGAAGAGAACATGCAGCAAATGTGTTATACCAGGAAAGGATAAATTATAGGAATAGTTGAAGAATAACTCAGGTCAATGTCAAGGATGAAATCCTCAACAAGACATAGAAGAAAATTTCTCCAAACCAAGGAAAGGCATCCCATGTATACAGACACAAGAACCACACAGAATAACAAACAGATAAAACCAGAAAGACATTTCCAATGGCACTTCAAACTTGGGATTTAGATGTTCCCTAAATGCTCAAATTCTGATTGTTCTTAACAATTATCAAAGAAAGCAGATCACAGTGATATATACCTGTATGCCCAGCATAGTTAGATTCTGTGCCAAACAAAACAAATAATAAACAGAGGGGAAATAAATGGAACAAAGAAACAGTCAATATATCAGTAAACAAACAATCTATAAAACAAAAAATTTCAGGGCTTGATGATATGGCTCTGTGGCTGGAAGTAGTTCTACACGGGCGTAACAACCAGTGTTCAATTTCTTATATCCTTGTAAAGATGAAAGGAAAGACCAAATTCCTCAAAGTTGTCATTTACACTCTATATGAATGAGCTGGGATGCATTAATTAATTAATTATAAATTAATTAATTGAAAAATAAAGCTCTGACTTATGAATGTAATACAAGAAATTTGAATTCTCTAATTGATAATTTTACTTATAAAATCTTGAAAAAATAAATTTGAGATTGTATATGTGAGATATTTACACAGATAGAGAGTTAGTATAGTAAAGATGGTCAAGAGTACCAACAGGAATTCCAGGATCTTATAGGTTTGATAAGATTGAATTTTATTTGTCAATCAACTACTGACTCTGATAGATACATGGTTCTTTTTCAGGATTAGAAGACCTAAACACACTCTCAGTTAGGGACTATCTAATCTGAAACTGTAACTTTCAGCTTCAATGTCAATGTTCAGTACAGTTGGTAATGCCAAAGCACATAGGAAAGGTTTAAGGGGTCCAGTTTGAATATGAAGTGTTTTCTTTTTGTTTTGTAATCAATAAGGCAGTCACATAGTGTCTCCTATGTGCACCAGTTCTGTACAATGTGGTCCGTCTGTGTAGACTGCAACATAGGAAGTATAGTAGGTAAGAGGATGGAGACTCTCAAACAAGAAAAATATTAATTTGCCAGATTAAAAATGTTCTAAATCTTGATACAAGGAAGGGAGGTAATCACTTTTGAGAAAAAGATAACTGTGTACAACTTTTTATGCATTTCAGATGGAAATAAAAATAAAAACAAATGGTTTACTGAAGGCTTAAGTATTGGAAATATTGTTTCCTGTTGCATAAGTAAGCTGAATACCAGTAAAATTTTATTAAATAAAAATGAGAGAATAGACCTTTTAATAATTCTAAGTTTTTCTCCATTTAATTCATCTATAACTTATGATATAATTTCCAATTATCTAAATATTTAGGCAAAAAATAACAGAAATAATTTGTGCCAATTTCACAGCCATAATTGAATGTAATTTAACCTTTGTGTTCTGACTCCAGTTTTATACTATTTAATCTCTTGAGATTTATTTTTATTTAATGTATATGAGTGCTTTGGCTGCATGTACATATGTGTACCATGTGCATGCATTGCTTGCAGAGGAAATAGGAGAGCATCAGATTCAGTGCAACTGAGTAAGAGGCATCAGTTTCAATGTAACTAGAGTTATAGTGGCTGTGAACATCCATGTGGTTTCTGGGAATCAAGCCTGAGACCTATGGAAAAGAGTACATCATGCTTTCACGATTGAACTATTTCCCCATTTCCCAGTTTTTTATTCTTAACAATCACATTGAACATACTCAACATTCAGAATATACTACTTTGAAATGTTTTAAATATTTTGCTTCATCTAATTCATTATCACAGCTAATGAAATCGTAGACATTTTTTCTCTATTTATATCAGATATTGAAAACGAGAGCTATAATCCTAGCACCTAGGACCCTCAGGGAGAAAAATCATCCTGAGTTTAACTTGAGTTAAATCAAAGAGACACCGTTCCACCAAATAATAAAAACTTAATAATGATAATAATAAAAATAGCAAAAACAGAAGACAAGGGGCTTGTAAAAACCATGGTTTGAAGCAGCACAGTCACAACTTAGAGAATTCCAAACAAATTTTCAGTTTCCTGTTGCTTTCAAGTGTAAGTAATTGCAGAATATCACCGAAAATATGAATGAGCTTCATTCAACCACACTGGCTTCCTCAGCATCAGACAATTTCAATACAAGGTGGAGGGTGAAAGTGTAAAATGAAGTGGAGAACATCCCATTGTGTTTTCTCTTGTTTGGTTCAGGAAGTGTTGTGTGGAAATCTCCGTTACCTGTTCCATTACCACAACTGTCAATCAAACTACTAGAACCCCTATGGCTCTGCTATTCTAAACCAGATAGTGGATATTTTCCAATGCTATGTGTTTGGTGAACGTTAAAGTAAAATGCCATGATGGCTCATGTCTGTTCTGTGCTCTAACTGCCATCTTGGGACACAATCCTTGGCCTCTGAGAAGCTTCAAGGGTATTGGTGGCACTTTGTAGAAGAAAATGCATTTTCTTACAATCACCTCATCACACAGACAACCTGGTGATGTCGGTCTCTTTTTGTCACGGTTCTGCCATGTTTAAGTCTACTTAATTGACTGTGATCCTTTAATTTTCTTTTCAAATTTAAACTGTCTGTTAGACACAATGCCTAATGAAAACCTACAAACACAAGGCAAACAACTGTTCTTTTAAAATTTGCCTTGAAAATATGAGAGCATAAAAGATAATTAGGATCAAGGGTTAGGTTCATACATGTATTTTTTATGAGTGGACTTACATAAAAGAACATAAATAAAAAGCATAAATTTTAAGCATGAGGCTAAAACTCCTGGTTTTAAAGCAAACCTAGAGAGAGTCATGTCTTTCTTTCTTTCTTTCTTTCTTTCTTTCTTTCTTTTCTTTCTTTCTTTCTTTCTTTCTTTCTTTCTTTCTTTCTTCCTTCCTTCCTTCCTTTCTCTCTCTCTCCCTCCTCCTCCTTCTCCCTCCTCCTCCCCCTCCTCTCCTCCTCCTCCTCCTCCTCCTCCTCCCCTCCTCCTCCTCCTCCTCCTCTCCCTCTCTCTTCTTCTTCTTCTTCTTCTTTTAGGTTTTTCTTTTACTATCAGACTACTATATAGATAAACTTTAATAATGACCTTTCTTGACATAATTTAGTATCTGCAGTCCTCTATATAAAATAATTGGTTTAAGAAAATCACTTTGGATGTTTGCATTCAGCTGTATTCAGGCTGTGACACAGGGAAGCTTGTGTGATAGTTCATAGGCATAAGAATGATAGGAAACATTCCCCAAAGAAACCATGGAGTCTGGAGTCTCTCTCTCTTCTCTCTCTCTCTCTCTCTCTCTCTCTCTCTCTCTCTCTCTCTGAATATGTGTAATAAAGAAACAAATCAAACATTTCTATAATAATTTTGTTTATGAAATTATAATATTATTATATCACCATCCTTCCATTTTCCTTTCCATGATGTTATCTTTTAAAGCTTGAGTGCTGACAGCACTTGAGACCAACTCTGAACTATTTGAATATACTGATAAGAACAAACAACATTGGTTAGTCTAGTGACAAACCTATGCCCATGACTCAATGTTCTTCCACTGATTAAGTGACAAAAAAAATCCTCAAGATGAGGTATTCCATTAGGAATATTGTGTTGTATACTATACCCCAAGGCAGAGATTTTCAACCAATGGAGCTCAACCCTTTTGGGGAGTTGAGCAACCATTTCACATGGGTTGACTAAGAAAACACAGATATTTTATTATGATTCATAATGGTAGCAAAATTACAGTTATAAAGTAGCAGTGAATACAAGTTTTGGTTGAGGCCACTGCAACATGGAGAACTATATTATAGGACTGCATCATCAGAAAGTTTAAGAACCACTGCTCTAAAGTATTGGTGAATCATTTAGGAGATACTTAGATCACAGCTGCCTAGGTCTCATGAATGTGAGGTAAAAACCTTTGTTTCTACATATGTGAATGTAATATGATTTTAGTTTTACACTTTCAACCCCTTCTAGAGATTAATTTAGAGACATTTGGACAAACAAACCACTATTATCTTTTTCTTTGAAATGTTTGTTTCCCTGTGTAATAAAAACTCAAATTGAGTTTAACAGATTGCTTTATCTCCACCCATTCCACCACTGTGAATGGGATGATAAACTAAAACAGAAACAAACAACAATAAGAAGAGAAAAAGACTTAGTATCAGGCTCAGATCCTATGAAACTGTCACTGTAAGTTCTTTCTTCAGATCCAAGAAGACTCACCCAAGGTACCAAATTTCCTTTCATTGGTCTAGGTTTTTTTTTTTATTATTAATCATTTTATTCATTTACATTTCAAATGATATCCCCTTTCCTGGTATCCATACACAAACACCCATTCAATCCCACCTACCCCCTTCTCTTTGCCTCTATGAGGATATTCCTCCACCTACTTAACCAATACCACCTCACCACTCTAGCATCCCCCTACCCTGGGGCATCAAACCTACACAGGACCAAGGGCTTCCCCTCCCATTGAAGTCAAATAAGGCAGTCCTCTGTCACATATATATCTGGAGCCATGGGTCCCTCCATGTTTACTCTTTGGTTGGTGGTTTAGTATTTGTGAGCTCTGGGTGGTACAGTTAGTTGATAGGGTTCTTCGTATGGGGTTGAAATCCCCTTCAGCTCTTTCAATCCTTCCCCTAGCTCTTCTGTTGGGGTCCTTGGGCTCAATCCAATGATTGGCTGTGAGTATCTCCATCTGTATTGACCATGTGCCTGTAGATTATCTCAGGGAACAGCTATACGAGGCTGTCAGCAAGCACTTCTTGGCATTAATAATAATGTTGGGGTTTGGTGTCTGAAGATGAGATGGATCCCTAGGTGGAGTGGTCTCTGGATTTACCCAGTTAACATGTTGCTGTCTGGTGTTTGGAGTACTCAATACCCTCACAACGAAGTTTGAAGAAAGATTTAGTTATATTTTTCAGATTGTTTGAAAGGACAGAATGTGAAGATTCTACCAAACAAAAAAATATGATCAGGCTTTAGTAGCTGTCTGTTGTGTATAGCAGAATTTAGTAAGAGGAGGTTGGGCAGCTAGTAATGAGTTTATTGATAGAAAAATAGTGGTTCTTGTCTACAACTAATGCAGGAAACAATGGCCTTACAAAGGTAAGGGAGACTAGCAATCATCAAATAGGTATAGAATGACAATCTCAATTGTGTAAACTGGCATCATAAATTACATATTGTGTTGGCAAAGTATTACTGCTGAAGGACACATGACAAAGAATATCGTTATGAAGACACACCCCATTAGGTTTTATCTACAAAAATAATTTAATAAACGAAGGAGGGAAATTAATAAAATGACAGATTAACATCAAGACCAGGGAATGAAAGGAAAATAACAGTTGTATTATTATAATACCTTGAATGTCCTGTGCCATCAAAAACTGACTGTGTGTTCGTGTGTGGGTGTGCATGTGTGCGTGCATGCATGTGTGTGTGTGTGTGTGTGTTTTTTTATGCACGTGCATAAAGGTGCACATGCATGTGTGTGTTTTTTACATATGCACATGTTCATGTGTGTACATAAACATATTGAGTCCATTGATTTATGTTGAGGGAATATGAGGGATTAGGAGAACATTGATTGTCAGCTCATTATCCCTCATAATTATTAGCTTTCTTATACCACCCAGGAATGGATGCTACTGAGAGACAGCCCGATTCACTTTCATGTATCTGTGCAGTAACTGTGGGTTGTAGCTCTCAATGAGCAACACGACCTCAAAGGTAAATAAATGTCATCAAGCCGTCTATCATGTTATCAATCTGGCTGGCAGTTAGGTTTATTTTTACCTAAATTCATTTTGCTTTGGTATGTCCAATTTATGATTGTTTTGTTGGCACATAACTCCTTTGTCTGTTGATAAGCACCTGTTCTCAAACTAATGTAACACTTGTGGCACACTGTCATTTGCCATAGCCAAAAAGCAAATGTTGCAGTTTTAGAGCTTGTTTCTAGACTTGGTAGAAGTATTAACTTCCTTTTTTTTTTTTTTTTACTTTAGACTGCTGAGGATTTTAGTTGATGGTGGGATATTTATTCACCATAAGTTTGTGTAGTGAAACCAGACATTCCTGAGGCATTACTGCAACTATAAAACTAGAATAAAATCTTAACATTCTACTTGACTTAAGAAATGTATTTTATAAAATGCTCATGAGATGTTGTTATCAATCTTTGTTCTGACTTACATTATCTGAACTACTACATTATTATCTGCATTACAAAGGAATGATATTTTAATCTTACTTAGCTTTATTTATATTACCTGTTAAATACAGTTTCTAATATTTAGTTCTAGGGTAGTAAGAGGATTAAAGGAAAATTATAAATGGAATGCATAGTCTAATAAATTCTCCAGTTAAGGGTGCCACAAACTGGCTGTTAAGAAGGAAAGAAATATAAATAGCCATCCAGCAATCAGAATTAATGAGCTATGTAACACATTACTAATGTACAATAAGTAGATTACATTCTTTTTGTTAGCAATGGGAACAAATGTTATTGGTGCACAATGATGCCAGGGTGTTGAGCACCTAAGCTACATATATGTTGTAGGAACTTTTCTATTTTTCTGTTTTTGTCAGGTTCTGCATCACACATTTCTTTGTGTTCTACACACAAAACCATAATCTTACATCGCTGTCAGTAGTGTATTTTTTTAAACTTTGGAATTAGATTTCTCACTGTAATAAACAGAAAGCAACATACCACGGGTGAAGAGATGTAATTATCACAACTGCCTTCCCTTCACCTTATTCCTTGAAGTGTGAATCTTTATGAGATAAAGTCACGAAGTAGAAAACAGCTCAGATGGCTTTCTTTTTAATATGAAGAAAGACTTGGCTCCATTGAGCACAGTGATGTTATCCAGAATTGTGGGATAGAGGCTCAGGTTTTGGATGCTCTGGGTCTGTAATGCCTGGACAGTCCTGTGATTGAACAAATATATTTATTTGCTCCCAGTACCAATTTTAATGATGCCCATATGCCAATTATTATCCACTTTGCAACATTTGGAAAGTAGTTAAGCAAAAGAGAGAGTGATTTGTCTCTTGTTATTTTCATGCTCTGCATAATTTCTGGAGAGAAATAGGATATATTTCGATCATTGAAACAGAACCCTAACAAATGAAACATTATTAATTCAAGAGGGAAATATTCACTTCTGAAATTATACATGTAGATTTATGCCTTTGATTCCTTGAGTAATTAATATATAATCCTGTTATAGCAAAAGATATTATTGCAAAATTAAATCATACATCTCACAACAAGATTTTGCTTCTTCTATTTCCAGCCTTTATTCAATTCTTAATGTCTTTTTTGTACACCTTAGATCACCCTTCTTTGGAGAATTTAGTCTCATCATAAATAAGTCTACATTTCAAAACCCTTGGCAAAACTTCCTTCTCCTTCTAGACTATGCAACAGATTCTTAATTACTAAGTATCTTTTGTGAGCCAAATTTAAGGAGTTTAAAATCTCTAGTTTTATCATGGTGATATATATATATATATTTTTTTTTTTGGAGAAGTTCATATACTTTTTTCTCATGTTCCTCCTGCATTACCTTTGAGATCCACCCTGGATTCCATAGTCAAACTACTTTTGATTCTAATCCATTTTTAAAATGTGCAACAAATTCCATTAGTGCTGCCTATATACAATGAGATACACTTGGAGTGTTCTAGAATTACCTGGGCCAGACCCTTGAAGAAACTAACTCTTCATCTCCCTAGAGCTATTGATCACCATTACTTCCTCAACTATCGGTAGAATTTTTCTGTCCACATTCCCCTTCCAAGGTGGAATTTTGTTTGTCTTGAGTTTTATCAGGTATTGTCGGTATTGTCACATCTGCTGTGACTTCCCAAGTACAGCTGTTCTATTATGTCCAGAAAACACTGTATCTTTATGTTGTAGACACACAATTCTTCTACATCTTAAAATACTTCTGCTTCAGTTGCCTTGTCTAGCCTTAAAAAAACCAGATGTTTATACTTACTGCAACACGATATGCTATGTCTGGTTGATATGTCATGGCTGATTGATACCCATCAAGTTCAGCCCTATTCTGAAGTGGATAGTGGAAAGGGATATGGTAGAGGTACTGTGAGCAGAGGAGGAAGGGGAAACTGTCATCAGGTGTAAAATAAATACATTTAAAAAATTTAAAATATATTCCTGCCTCCTCTTCCACAATTATCCTTAAGCAGGAGGTGTTATGGATTCTACATACAAGTAAGGCTGAACACTGCATAGTCTTTTGTTCTGGGTAACTTCACCAGTTTTGGAGGTCTTTGTTAATCTTCAACTACGCAAAGGAAACTTCTCTAATGAGGTTTGAAAGATGCACTAATCTATAGGTATAACAAGAATTCCTATGAATACATTTGATAAAATTCCCATTAGCAAAATGAAAGTACTAGGTTTTCCTAATACTTTGATCTACAGTAATAGATCAAATTGTCCATCATATTACTGCATGATCTATGTAGGCACAGGTTCTTGGACTCTATAACTATGTTAGGTAGTTCCATATAGTAGAGTGGGTCTTAAATTCAATCAGACATTGGTTTCTCAGTCTCATGACATTTGCCACTCTTGCCCAATAGGCATACCTTGAAGCTCATCATTATTTTTGCTTTCAGGGCTCACTTCTGGATGAGACTGATGGTTATTTTTCTCCTCTGGCAGCATAGGTAGCATGTTTCAGCACTGTAAAAACTAGTCAAAAAGGATTATGCTTCTGTGTCAATACCATGTTGATTTCTACGTTTATGATGCAAACATGTATTATATGTTCAGCAACAAGCTTTGACCTCAAGCTCTGGATGTAAACGACTAAATAAAAAGCCCAGTGTTAGGCATGAGTTACCTATATTGGATTACTGGGTCAGAGAAGTCTCATAGATGCCCCCCCCCCCAAAAAAAAAAAACTTTCTATATTTAAAATTAACATGAAAAAGTGTTTACCAAGTACTTTACTGCAAAAATCAAATAAGACAACTTATAGTAATGTTGAATGAAACATTATGGAAAAAACACTTAGCAACAGCAGTTACTATGCTGGAGACTGTATCTACCTTTATTACAATAAAATGTATGCCCTTTATAAATGTTTTAATATTTAAAATGTCATTTGAATAATTATGTAGATGATGATTCATTATCTTCATAATATAATTATTTTTAAAGGTTGTCATAATGTCATTATTTTTCATGGCACACAAATGTACCAACGTTTAAATTTTACTTAAAATTAGACATTGGATGGAAAATTTTTAAAAAATAAGTCAAATTATCTGTGATGGCTATATAGTAAAGACTTATTAAATTCTTCTCACATGGAGAGATATCTGTTGATACTGTCATTTCTGTATGAAGAAATTAAGTTTCTTTTAAAATGTGATCTACAATATGTAAAAAGGAATCTTACACAATAAACCAGTACTTTATAAAGTCAAAAATCTTGAACAATTTATACCAATTAAAATATGCACATTGATTATATATAGATGGTATACGTGAATCCATATATGTATATATATATGTGTGTGTGTGTGCATATGTGCGTGTATCTATAGCTATATCTACACTATATATATATATATATATATATATATAATATATATATATATATATAATAATTTGTTCATGTGAGGGGCAAGGGCTGAAAGGATATATATTTTAGAAATTTTCATGCTATCCAAGAGTTGAAACTATTCAACTTTATTTCATTATAATAGTTAAGGAATGTATTATATATTTCCTGGATTCAAGTTCAAATTTTACATAATGGTTAATTGCACATATCTTACTCATTTCCTTTTGCTGTGTAGAGACACCATTATCATGGCAACTTTCATAAAGCCAAACATTTAATTGTGGCTTGCTTACAATTACAGAAATTTAGTCCATTGTCCTTATGGTGGGAATCATGGCAGCAGACATGGTAGATGAGAGTTGTACGTCATATGTGGAGACAGGAGAAAAGAGAGATTGGTCCTAGCTTAGGTTTTTGAAACTTCAAACCCCACCTCTAGTGGTACACTTCCGATAAGGCCACAACTATGCCAACAAGGCCATATCTCCTATTCCTTTCAAATGCTGCCACTCCTTGGTTACCAAGTATTCAAATCTATGAGCCTATGGGGCCATTCTCAAACCACCACAGTACATAATCTGACTTTTCCTCAAATATTTCACAATTCAAAACTCTTTGCTAGTTTTGATGGTAATTAAAATTAGACAGTCAGTTTGCTTTGGTCACAAGCCATCATGTGCTGAAGTGGAAATGTTTGGTTTCTTTGGAACTTCAGTTGTGTCACATGATGTTTTCCTGGTTAAGAGGATGTATTACTGAAACAAATATGAGAGAGGATGCTTTGATGAAGCAGACATGTGAGAGGGCATGTGATGTTTTGTTAGCTGGAAGCTTAAGAGGCTATCAGATGTTTGGCAAGAGTAGAAATGGAACCCCAAAACAGTGAGAGAATACTCTTGCATTGCAATGCCAAGCAATGCTTTGACGTTATTACTTCTTTGCTGGTCTTTGGTGGTCTTTACTGTTATTCATCTTATAGAGAGAATGCACTAAAGACCTTCATGTGGTGCTCTGGCTGATTCTGGTCACTTCTGCTGATTCCTCTCAATCAATGGAGCCTTGTGGCTTCTGCTGCAGCATACCACTACTACTGATCATGTTTGGTGTTTCCTATTGAACTGGACTGCTGGTATCATGACAAAGAAAAGTGGAATTACTCCAAAGAACTGCTAATGAACAAGTCCAAAACTCTCTTTTCCTATTAATGTTCTCTCTCCCCTACCTCTGGTTGATGGACTAGAAAGGATGTTGAAGCTCTGAAGAACCCTAAACAAACTAGTTTAGGAAAATCTAAGCCTACTGTTTGCTAGTCTTTTATATGTATAATTGTATCAAATCATCTTATAAATGTCTTATCTCCTTATTATCTTTTGAAATGATAAAACATCTATAGGGGTAAGTAATGCCAACTGAAAATTGAAACAATATTTAGAAAACACAAGAAAGACCTTATAATGCAGTGATGCCTTGGAGTTCCGCCAAGTCTCTTACCCATGGTAAGCAATTAGCTTCATTCTTTTCCATGACAGAATGTTGCAATACAACCCAGGCCAGTCAATTCAAAAGAGTTATCCTTTCTTGCTAGCCAAAAACAAACAAACAAAATTTTCTGTATTGCTATGTAAATATTCATTTATTTCCTTTAGTAAATATCATAGTTCTGTCACTGCAGGGCTTTTCCGGGGCATTCTTCTGGTTTCCTTCATGCTGAATTTCTTTGAATATTTGATTACTTACACACCCTCACTCCCACCCCACATACCTTGACAGCACACAGGTGTCACCACTAGAAACACAGCTCTCACTACAAAGAGAGAGAGAGAGAGGAGAGAGAGAGAGAGAGAGAGAGAGAGAGAGAGAAAGAAAAAGAGAGAAAGAGAGTTTATTCTGGAGTTAAATATGAGTGAAGGTGGCCTGGGGATACAGATTGAGGTTCCCCTAAATACTGCATTTCAACATGGTAAAAGTTTCATAAAGCATTTACAGTACCAGAAAAAAGCAAATACTAAATCATTTCCTGGTGCACTAGTGGAAATACCAGGTAGGTGGCTTATAATAAAATGAAGTCTACAGGACCTTGATTCTAGCCTATGACAGTCTTAACTTTTGGGTTGATGGAAGCTGGGTGTCTTATCTGTTCATTTCTAAAGAGTCAGAAAGATGTTCAGTCACACACAGAGCTAGGTAATAAATGGCTTTTAGGGGGTTAAGATAGCCGAGGATCAATTTGGCATTACAACATTTCAGCTCTTCACAGTCACTGAAGTTCTGAGAGTCAGTCTTGTGATGTTTAATGTACGTATGGCAGGCTGGTTTTGCTTTTTGGGCAGGGAAGTTGTTGTTGTTGTTGATTATTTTGTTTTCCTTTTTTTTTTTTCCGGAAACTTCATTTAACATAAGATATCACATCAGATTCTGCTCACATTGTCAGGGTTTAAAGAGAACACCCACACCCTGTTTCCATTCACTTCCTACATCTGGAGCCATTTTCATTTGACAATGTGGAAATGAGACTCAGAAGTCTCAGCCATTCAATGGCTTGTCAACCATTCTCCTGAGTGCTGTCTTCACTGTATGGCTATCCTAGGTGGCCCTATGTTATGGTGATGGTTGTATTAGGCAGCCAGTGGGATAGTTCTGCATCTCCTTAATCAGGTGAGGGATCTATATGGCCACAGTTATAGACATTAATGGAAAGGCCTTACCTCTCAGGTGCTCTATTATTTGAGCATGAAAGATTGGTATAGTAGGAAAGAAGGAATACTTTCCTGGTGAGGATTTTCATGCTGGCAGATTGGCTATTTAGACACAAATTCATATCATTACTAATTGGTGCTAGGATTTTTGTTCTGAGCTGTGCATATGCTAAGTAACCATTTTCCCTCCTTGTATAAGTATGGATTAACACTCACATTTTACTTCCTGAAAGACAGAAACAGCTATGTTGCCTCAGGAGAAAATAACTCACCTAGTCTTACTCCATGCTTCAGAAAGTTCCCCCTTCTCTGTCCCTTGGCATTGGAAAGGAACTTTCCTAAGGAACACCTGGAATTTCAGAAAGGGTTCAGAGGCAGAATCTATATGTTGCTTCTTAAAATAAAGGTGTCTTATAAACACTGACCTCAAGACTAAAGGTTTAAAGACAAGTGGCCTCCTGTCTTGTGTTTGGAGTTAATAAAGTATGGTATTCCACATAAAAAAAAATAAAAAAAAATAAAAAAATGAATATTTGATTACATTTCACAAATTAAATGGTCATCATCTCCTTTCTCTTGTCTCTAATTTTCCCTGTGGATATTGTTGAGACTTTCAATGAATCTAGTTTACAGTTCTTTGATGCACAGGTCATATTCCTGGCTTTTATTCACAGTGACCCTAATTTGGACATTTTCTACTCTTAAATCTGATCTTTTTCTGCTTTGCCCTCAAGCCTTGGACACATAAAAGCAAGTGACCCTCTTATCATACCTAAACTATAGTCTCTTTTCAGTAAATACTCTGGCAGTGTCTTTGGAAAAATAATTCCTGGGGTCTGTTTATACAAAAGTCTGTAAGATGAAATGCTTTTCTCTAGTAATTGAAGTATGCCTATAGTCAGGGTTAATATATAAAATCTTGAAATATCTGACTCTCACTTGTTAACCTGTGAGTTATTCTCTTGAGCGTTCTGTGGCTATAGCCACATTCATTACCTAAGTAATATCTTTTTTCCATTAGAATTTCTAACTCTCACTGAGTTTAAAGAAAGATTTATTTTTATTCCCACTGTTAGTCTGGTTTCCCCGGCTGCTTTATTCTTTTGTTGTTTCTTTGAGCTTGTGTCTTTGTGTTATGGATATTTTATATAGGTCATGTACTCCATAGGTATTATATCTGGCTGAGTCCTTTTGTCTCTTTCAAATGTCAAACAGACAGCTTAACTATTCACTAAATCACTTAGTGTTTTCCTGCTTTTATAACTCTGTGTATTTTTTAATTATTGTATCCATTTATGTATGTGCATTTTTGCATGAGTGGGTATTTGTGTGCCAGGGCATGCATGTAGAGATCAGAGCACAGATTATAGGAAGCAGTTATCTCCCTCTACTATATAGGTCTTGGGATTGAATTTAGTTTACAAAGCATGTTGGCAATCTCTTTTATATGGTGAGCTTTCTTAATGGTTCGAACATTTTAAAAGTGATTCATTTTCCAAACTTTTTTCTTGTTGTTCCCACTAAAATTTTATATTAGAGAAGTTAAAATTTTTAAGACAATTTTCCATCATATATGAAGATATACATTCCATAATATAGCTATCAATGTGTAGGTAGTTAGAGGAGGTGAAGCATGGCATAGAGATGATTAATAGATAGATGATAGATAGATAGATAGATAGATAGATAGATAGATAGATAGATAGATAGATAGATGATAAAAAAGACAGGTAGATATACATGATCTTGATAGATGATAGATAGATATAGATAGATAAATAGATAGATAGATAGATAGATAGATAGATAGATAGATAGATAATAAAAAGACAGATAGATATACATAGGTCTTGATAGGTAGACAGACAGGTAGGCGGACAAATCATAGATAATCAGATTGTAGTAACTAACCATTAAAGTGAAAAAAATATCATATCTTGTCCTGGTGGTCAAAATCATTATCAGAAGTGCCATTAGAAGACTTAAATTCAACTGTACAATGTTTGTTAAGATTCAGTGTTCTTCCACAAAAAACGTTAGAAATTATAAGGACTGGATCTATTTCTAGAGTTTTTCTTTTAAATGCTTATAAATACCAGTTATTAAAATAGTATATAGATTTAAAAGATTAATTATTCTCACTGAAACACCAGATCTTGTCACCCTTACCCACCAGCATACAAATTCATAAACAATACATGTTTAATGATTTTATGAGGTGCTCAGGGTGTGCTTTACATATTACCTGTCAAACTAGAACAATACACTTTACACATCTGATTTTTGTTGTTATTTTATTTTTGTAAAAGTTATGTCCTTTGCAGTTGCCATTTCATATCTCTTGTATTATAAAGTCTCTCTGGCCCACTCATTTGTTCCTTGGCTCTCATTTCAGTTTATTAGTTTCTTTCCATTTAGCCTATCAATAGTGGAACAGACAGCAAACTCTATTCCCTATAGTTCACCAGCCATATAACAATTACAAATGAATATTCTCATGGTTTCACAGCACCATCCAAAGAATATAATGTATTTATGAAAGGCATGAGGTCTAGAAAATGTATCTACTCTGTAAGAAAAAAAAAACTGTTTCTGATATTGTCATGAAAAAGATAAATGTAACCTTCCAGTAGACAAACCCAATGGAATAATATTGAATATGGTATGTATGCATAACTCTTAATAAAGTTGGACATCACACAATTTATACCTGTACATTTATACATGAATCTTGTGCTTAAACTATGTAAAATATTAAAATCATATACATTCTTCTCATAGCTAAGATTAATTTTTAAGCAACTCACCACGTGTACATCCAGATAAATAGATCCTGTGGTGGTTAGTCTCTATAGTCAACTTGAAGGGATTTAAAAGCAACATAAGAACATACCTCAGAGTATATTTATGAGGATTTTTCCAGACAGCTTGGAGCAGCAAATACCTATCCTGAATATGGATATTATCAGCCCCATTGATTGCAAATATACTATAATAAGTGTTTCATACTGTTGGTACCATACCTTTGTTTTTGTCAAAATAACTTATTTACTCTTTAGTTACTTTTGATAGACATTTTGTTACAGCAACACAGAAGTGTAGAAAATTGGTATTAGCAATGAGATTGTTGCTGTAAGAAGCCTGACTATGGGAATAATAGGTGTTGTCGCTAGTTTGAGAAATGAATATGGAAGAGTTCAGTATTTTGAGATCAAGAAGACATGGAATGGTTTAAGAAGTGCTTAATGTATCATTCTGTTGAGAATTTTGGAAGATCAGTATGTTTAGAGAAATACAGACATGGAAGTATATCTCATAATACTTTACAGAGGAATAAGGCCTCTAACAAGAATTGTGATAGGGATCATTGTAGCAAAGTCATGGAAAAATCTGGCTCCATCCCTTGGTCTGATAACTTGAATGAGATAAATCCAAACTGAAAATAACCATGAAACATATGCTGTTATGAGCCTATGAACCACAACAATGATGAGCATCACATAACAATGCCTAGTGTGAAGTGGTGGCTCACCTAACTTGATGGTGAACCACTAGATTTCTATTTGAACCAAAGACACATTCAACAGGAGAGAATTATGCCTAGTATTGGAAACGTATGCAATTACTAAGGGTAATGAAGTCATGGATCTTGTATGAGACATTACAACCACCAATTTCCTAATACAGCATAACCTCCAACGATTTTCTAAATGTTTGTACTTACTCCCAATTATAAGTGTAATGTTTTCTCAACATCATGGAGACTCTATTACAAAGGAGATCTTTGCAGAAAACCACAACCAAGATGCAAATTTATGAAGCCCAGTGTGAACAGATATATCTACAATATAAATCCAACACACAAAGCTAATGGATCTATTTTGAAGAGGAGATAGAAATATTGTAAGAGCTAGAAAAACAAGGGTTTGCTGTGATATTCTGGTCCTAGTAAATTCAGATGCTACACACATAAAGTTTAACCAACAGGGATGTCTAAACATGTGATTTCACTTGTTTCTGATAATATACCTGATCAGGGATGGCATAAATGACATACTAATATGACAGAAGAAAGTGAAAGAGGCTGCAACCCTACACAAATGCTACAGTAATCTAAGGAATGCTGAAGATAATGGGAGAAATTGTCTTCCCTAGAGAAAAGCACACCAAATGTTTATGGAATACTAAATGGTCAGTCCTGAAAACATACATATAAAAAAACATTATGCAGAATTAGAAGTTCATACTATGTATTTATGCATATATATATATATATATATATATATATATATATATATATATATATTCTGAACATAAATAACATGCTCATGAAAAGTTTTATTTATGTATGTATTACTTCAATTTGCTAATTCGAGGATTTAACAATACAAGCCCTGATTCCATGCATCATGTAAATTGAATATTTGATTCTTTAAACTATTTCACTCTAAGTTTTAAAATGGTTCAGTTACACGATTTGTGACAGATTCTTCAAAATCAACTGAATTCAAAGCAAGCCAATGATTTTTATAGAAATAACAACAAAAACAACACCAACCTTAGCAAGTTGTTATTAGTTTACAAATACTATGCTGAGCCTTTTAGATAAATTTGTTCATTAATTTTTTTTCAAGTCCTCTTATTTGGCATTGTTTCAATTTGCAAAGGTAAACTCCAAGAAAGGGTATTAATCTGCTCAAGATTACACAAAGGAAAGTAAATGGCAAAGTTGGCAATGTATTCTTATGTTAATCTCTATTCTCAGACCAATTCAAAGCTACAAGGACTAATGGAAAAAAACAATTGAGAGTGCTTTTGTATATGGCTCAGGGGGACCTAGTGTTTGTGTCTCTATATTGGAAAGGTAGAAAACCTTGAAAATGAGCGCTTCTGTACACATACTTTTGATCCACTTGTGTGTTCAGAGCCTAATGATTTTTAAAAGATGCAGTTCTACTTGTAGTTTCTGACAATATGCTTACATGTAACCTTTACTTTTAGTTGTCTAAGTTCACAAGTTCTCTGAATTGATAATGGATTCCATTGTTAGCTTTTGCTTTTGTTAATAATGAACCTATATAGATTTCCATAAGTTAATATCTTTTGAAATTTTCGAACAGGAAAATTATACATTAATACTTTCCTGCCCTGAACAGCTTGTTGCATGACTGTGGCAGCTACTTCCCTGTTGTCAGTGCTGACCCCAAGAATGCTGCATCTTTTTTTTTTCTTTTCTTTTATTGGCTAAATAAAATTCCATTATATAAACGTAACAGAGAATGTTGCATCTAATGCTTGCCTGCTACTTCTACCAGTGGCCTTTGTACCTTGTTTCAATTCAAAACGATGCTGTTGATATTTATGTAAGAATAAACTACATGGCAGATCCAACAAGAATTCTGGCAAAAGATGGGATGGTGGTAGGCTCAAGCAATAAGCATGATTCTTGTTGCTAAGAATCCTGCCAGACACTACTTAACAGTCCTCAATGGCACCAGGGCAGCTGTGGACACTGGAAACAACCATGAGACAAATGTGAAACCAGCTTCCAGTTCAGAGGAAAAACTGTTAAATTTAATCAGTAGACTAAGTAACGATGAAAATGTAGGCAGCATCCTAGTTCAGCTGCTGCCGTCAAAGCCCACTAGTGAAACATTTGCAATGCTGCTGCTCCAGACAAGGACATGAATGACTTTGATGTCATTAAGTTGGGCAATAGTGCTTGAAATAGTATGTAGCCTTTGTTGCCAGATACTCTAGCAAACTGTCATTCTAACCTTAGTGATGAATATGGTTGTAAATGGACCTGTCCAAAAAATGTGTGAATGCCCATTGAGATATTGATGCACAAATTTGGGACCTGAAAACATCTTGGAGGTGATGACACCGATATGGTATCGCACCCAAGTTTTCCAAAGAACAACCAAAGAACCATATGATCCTTGAGGCTCTTGTAATATTTGCCATCAGCATTCCAAATTTGATCAGAGCACTTATAGTCAAAGAAGTAGTGGCAGCAATTATCACTGGAGATTAAAAACAATCAAGATCTTGTCACTGTGAATGATAAGCTAGTTGGTGATATCAGTTTTGAAGAAGTCAGGCAGAAAAGAATGCTGACTTATCACTATAATCATGGGATATTGGTCTCAGTCATGCTCAATGGAAATGATGAACACCCCATTATTACTGTAATAATGAACAGATGCCTCCAGAGCTACAAATATTGAAGTTCAAGGAACACAAACTTATCATCACAAATAGTATGAGAAGTCAGTAAAGGGAAAACATGGACCAATAGAAATGTGGTATCTTTAGTTTACTCTATTGAAGTGGTTGAAAGTGGTGCATTGAGTTTATTGGAAGGTTAAACAGGTAGACATGTGTGTCCATATTTCTGTAAACCTTAACCGGGGAGCTAGCAATTATCTTGACATTGATCTGGTGATACATAAGAGATCTCAGAGAAGAATCTCACAGAAAAGTGCCTTTTCTAGGACTTTGCTTTCTACCTTCTACTCCAATAAGATTGAGTTTAAACTCATTTTATATTTCAATATTTTTGAGACTGAATTTTTACACCCAAGTGGAGGGGCGAGGAGATATTATTGGAGAAATTAGGAAAAGGGTAAAAAGAAAGAAATGTTGGTGATCTAGTAGAGGATCATAGTCTCTCACTCCTAGGCATACTAAGTGTTTCCCATATTTCTCCTCATAGTAACTGACTTTGGTACATCTAGAAAGTAAAGCCTTGTGTTACGATATGTCTGCCTATTGCCAAGTAACTGGGGGAAATGGTTAAGGTTGCTTTACTTCCTGGTGTCCCTGATCTGTTACCCTTCTGAGAGATTTCCATGATTTAGTTTTCCTTGGCTGGAAGCTTATTTTTTAAATTATTTGTCATGCTCAGATTTTATGAGACCTTTAAACTTCTTTGACTTTTGGATTGTTGTGGGATATTTGTAGTGTTTCTTTGGTATATCATGAGACCTAGTTTTCAAAAATAATTTAGAGATGATAAATATTAGGCTAACTTGTGTGAAATGTACTTTCTACAGAAGCTTTTGACAGCTATAGTTAACCCTAAAATACCATATTGGCAGTCCTGAGAAATAAATGAAGGGTTAGGTTAATACTATGTATGTTCAGACTTCCTTATTCAAGGTTTTTTCCTATTGTTTAGTTTGTATTTGTTTAATAAAATAAAAAATATTCAGTCATATCTAATTTCTTTGTATTTATATATGCATATATTAAAGGACTGCTGTTTTCTCAAGGGACTCTTGAAAACTGAAAAAATGGTTATAATAAAAGTTATTGCATTAATATAAAATAAATACAAAATAAATAAATTTTAATATTCATCACCTGGAAGACAAGTCAATCTTACTAATGCATAGGGGAAATATAAGAAAGAAGTAAATTCACAGTCCCCTAAGGTTAAGTTTATTGTTACTGGTATACTAATTTTCTTTGTTACATTGTTCCCCTTATTTTGTGACATGTGAAGGGGGCAACAGCAAATTAACAGCAACCCTTTTCTTTATGTATTTCTTTGAAATTACTAGGCATAACTTTGGCTTTATATTATTATTTTCAATAATTATAACATACAAATGACATATCAAAATTATATATATATATATATATATAGATAGTTGACTTTGTTGTAGTTTTCTGACCATTCCACCGGGGTATCATCCCATGTGCAGTCACCAAAGGTAGACTTTTGATGTGGATGTCAGGAAGTACATGCTGACAGGAGCCTGATATAGCTGTCTCCTTAGAGGTCTGCAAGAGTCTGACATATTCAGAGGCAGATGCTCCAGTTAACCATTAAACTGATCATGGGTTCCCAACAAAGAAGATAGAGTGAAGACTGAAGGAGTTGAGAGGATTTCGTGACACCATGAGGAAAGCAACAATATCAACCAATCAGAGCCCCCACTGTCTAAACCACCAGCCTGGGAGCGCTTAGGGAGGGACCCATGGCTCCAGCTTATATGCAATGGAGCTATATATAAGTGGGAGAAGAGATCCTTGGTTCCATGAAGGCTGGACATTGGGGGGGGGGGATATTCGAGGGTGGGGAGGTGAAGTACGGAGGAGGCTGGTGGGAGTACACCATCTTAGAGGCAAGAGGAGGGGGAAGGAATAGGGAGTTCCTGGGAGGGAGGGGGGAAAGGGGGTAAGGGGAAAACATCTGAAATGTAAATAAAATTCCCAATTTAAAAAAAAAGGGATTGTAATGACGCGAATGAAACAAGACTAGCAGATACCTTTAACTTATCAATGTATTTTCTTTTGAAACTTTGTTTTGTAACAAGTAGGTTGCCACAATTATTTGCATTGCTAGACACTGAATTTCTGATAGGTAAGACTTCTGCCATTGAGCTATATCTTAAAATGCTTAAATAATTGTTTTTTTCTTTTTTTTTTTTTTTTGAAGAAATATCTTTACAAAATGCTTGAACTTTCAGAGAATTGATTGTATATTGAAGTTTCTCACACTGACATCTCTTTGACATTTCTCCAATAAAGGACAAATTTTGATGGTAAAAATGTAAACAAAATGATGTACGAGATACAACATCTTTGAAATCAGTTCTATCAGTCTAGCTTAAATTCATTTTAATCCAAAAAACGTTGTTATCAATTCCAACATGTATAAGATACATGTTTTAATGACTCTATTTTAATGTGTAAATCACGGAGAAGATTATAAACAGTTTGCTTCTGTTTTTCCTCTTAGGCAAGCTTAACAATGTCCATGTTTCTAGAGAGATTTTTTTTTTAAATTAAATAATAAATCAAAAATAAGTGTTCTACATGGGAAAACTATAGCATACATTTAAGAAAATCATCTCTCTTTTGATAATGAAATGTGTTATTTTTCTTTTCTGGTTTGTTTTTAATTTTATTGCACCCCCCAAAAAATTAATAGCAAACTTAACATTATGAAAATTAATCTGTGCACTGTACTTTTTGGCAACTTTAAAATCTAGTATGTTTTTATAATATATAATTGCAACAGGCATCAGTAAACTTTTTTATCTGGAGAATAATTTCCCTTTCCGTATCTGAGTTGGTCGACTCAACTTACTCCCATCATTAAAATAAATATTCTGCTGTATTATTTTTAGTATCTTAAGTAAAATATTATGCAGATATAAACAACTGAGACTTTATTTCATGGTAAAATTCTTTGTGCTATTTCAGCTCTGCTCCCCAAAGAAACTCTCTAGACCGCTGCTTTTAAAGAATGTAAACTATTGAAGAAAGGAAAATAGAAGAGTTTGTGGTTAATGGTGTCTGATAACTACTTTTAAAATTCACTGAACTCCCTGCCTTACTGAGTTAAATGAGAGGAAGAAAAAATAATAGTGGATGTGTGGCTTCACTTTGCCTGGCATGTCACATATGCTACTGAACACTGAAAGCTGCATTATTGGATTTATGCTAAAATTATCTTCAAGAAATGTAGTCATTGATCATATTATGTCACAGAGAAAAATTCTGAAACTTACTATGGAAACAATACTCTATATTACTATGTTGTTTGCATATCTCAGATCAATATTCTGTTCTCTTTGTCTTCACAGTTATGTATTCAATGGCTTATGAAAGCTTCCCACTTAGGCTGAAAGCAAACTGTATCTCTCTTACTCTGGTATATCTTCAAATGTTACCTTCATTGAATAATTAAATTATTTTCTCATGAGACTTTGGGTCATGCTGGTGAATGTTTTTATACAGAGAATACTCAAATGACCATCATTAGATGACCCAACTATGTGAAAAATGGTCAGCATAGAATAGGAACTGCTTTCTCATCAATACTTATACAAATAGACCAGTATTTTTGTCATGTTACAAACACATTTCTATGTAAGCTAGACTTAGAATATTTTCATTATAGTCATAATGGTTAAGAAAGATAACTGGAGAAATGCAAATCAAAACGACCCTGGGAATTCCACCTCCAACTTATCAGAATGGCTAAGATCAAAAATGCAGATGACAGCAGATGCTGGTGAGGATGTGGAAAAAGAGAAACACTCCTCCATTGCTGATGAGACTGAAAAGTGGTAAAGACAGTTTGGAAATCAATCTGGTGGCTCCTCAGAAAATTGGAAATAGTTCTACCTAAAGACCCAGCTATACCACTACTAGGCATATACGCAAAAGATAGTCCAACATATAACAAGGACACATGCTCCACTATGTTATAGTCCTTACTTATAATACCAAAAGCTGGATACAATCCAGATGTCCATCAACCGAAGAATGGATACAGAAAATGTGACACATTTACACAATGGATAAACTACTCAATGATTAAAAACAATGACTTCATGAAATTTGCAGGTAAATGGATGGAACTAGAAAATATCATCCTGAGTTAGGTAACCCAGACACAAAAGAGAACACATAAGTAGATATTAGGCACAAAGCTCAGAATACCCAAGATACAACCTACAAACCATATGGAGTTTAACAAGAAAGAAGACCAAAGTGTGGAAGCCTCAGTCCTCCATAGAAGGGGAAAAAAATAATCACAGGAATTCTACTAGACAGTCAAAGAAGAATAAATGCCAATTCTCCTCAAAATACTCTACAAATAGAATCAGAAGGAACAATGCCAAATTCATTTAATGAGGCAGCGTTACCTTAATACCCAAACAATATAAAGAACTCAACAACAAAAAAAGAGAATATAGACCAATTTCCCTTATGAATATATACACAAAAAATAATCAATAAAAATATTTGCAAGACAAATCCAAGAATACACCAAAAAAAAAAATCATCCACCATGATTAAGTCAGCTTCAATTCAGAGATACAGGGGTGAATTTCAATGTATGAAAAATCTGTAACTGTAATCCACCCAATTACAAGAAAAAAGTCCTCATGATCATCTCATTAAATACAGAGAATGCCTTTGACAAAATATAAATCTAACATCACCTCATTATAGAAGCCCTAAGAGAAATTTGGATACACTTAAACATAATAAAGGTGATTTACAGCCAACCTATAGCCAACACCAAATTAAATGGAGAGAAACTCCAAACAATTCTTCTAAAATCAGAAGAAACAGAATGTTGTCCACACTCTCCTTATCTCTTTAACATAGTACTTGAAGTGTTAGCTAGAGCAATAAGACAAGTAAAGGAGATCAAGTGGATACAAATTGGAAAGCAAGAATTCAAAGTATCATTATTTGTGGATGTTATAATAGTACGCATAAGTGACAATAAACATTCCACTAGGGAACTCCTACAACTTACACAACAATAAACAAACAGTAGCTGGATGCAAATTAACTCAAAAAGGAAATTAGTAGCCCTCAGACTTACAAATGACAAAGGACTGAGAACAGAATCACGGAAACAGTACTCTTTACAATAAACTCAAATAATTTAAAATACCTTTGGGTAATTCTTACCAAGCAAGAGAAAACACTGTACGATAAAAAAAAAAAAAAATAAAAAAAAAAATCTCTTTATGTGTTTGAAAAACAAGTAGTTGAAAACTATATCAGAGGAAAGATAGATCCACCATTCTCATGGACCATGAGGATTAACATGGAAAAAAATGGCCATCCTAACAAAAGCAATCTACGGATTCAGTGAAATCTCCTTTGAAATTCAAACAAAAATTCTTTAACTTCACATGGAAAAACAATAGTCCCAAGATAGCTAAAAAATATTGAACAGTCAAAGAACTTTTTGGAAGTGTCACGATCCCTGATTTCAAGTTGTACTACAGATATTATAATAATAAACCCCCATGGTATTGGCATAAAATCAGACCGTTGATCAGTGGAATCAAATTGAATATCCAGAATTAAATTCAAACACCCATAGATGACTGACCTTTATAAAGAAGCCAAAAATAACACATGAAAAAAAAAAAAAACTTTAACAAATATTGATGGTCAAGCTAGATATCTGTATATAGAAGGATGCAAATAGACCAATATTTAACGCACGGGCACAATACTTAAGTAAAGTGGATCAAAGACATCAACATAATATCAGATACAGTTAATCTTGTAGAAGAGAAATTGGGAAGTAGCCTTGAATGCATTGGCATTGGAATGACTTTCTGAGCGGAACATGAACAGAACAGGAGCAAAGATCAATAATTAATAAATGGGCCCTCATGAAGCTGAAAAGATTCTGAAGACGAAGGACACTGTCCATCAAACAAAGCTGCAGCCTATACATGGGAAAAGATTTGTACCAACTCCACATCCAATAGAGTATTAATATCCAAAATATACAAAGAACTTAAGAAACTAGATATTAAAACCAAATAATCCCATTAAAAAGTGCAGAACAGATCAAAACAGAATTTTCAGTAGAGGAAGCTCAAATGACTGAGAAACACTTAAAGAAATGTTCAGCATCTGTAGCCATCAGGGACATGTAAATTCAAACTTCTATGAGATTTCATCTTGCAACTGTTGGAAAGGGTAAGGTCAATATCGCAAGTAAGAGCTCAGGCAGGCAAGAATGTGGAGCAAGGGAAATATTCCTCCATTGTTGGTGAAAATGCAAACTTGTACAGCCACCATGGAAATCAATGTAGTTGCTCCTCAGAAAATTGAGAATCAATCCACCTTAAGATACAGCTATACCACAAAGGACACTCCAGTCTACCACAAGGACACTTAATCTATTATGTTCATAATGGTTTTATTTATAAGAGCCAGAAACTGGAAATATCATAAATGTCTCTAGACGGAAGAATGGAAAAGAAAATGTAGTATATTTATTTGATGCTGTACATTCAACTATTAAAAGATAAATGATGATCCCTTTAAGTTGATGGAACTAGAAAAATTTCATTCTGAATGAAGTAATTTCATATGTAGAAAGAATGATGTAATATGTATTCACTTGCAAGTGGATATTAGCTGCTGAGCGAATGATATCCAAGCTACAATACATAGACCCTGAGAGATTAGGTAAAAAGGAAGGTTCTAGGAGGATACATGGACCTCTGAAGGAAGGCGAAATATATAGATTCTGTGGGTGAAGTTTGAGAAGATGGGGATAGGAGTAAGAGGGAGTATGGGGAGCTGGAGATGGAATAGTGAGAGAGAATAAAGTAAGAGATGGCTGGAATGAGTAGGCATTTGGAGGGTGGTGTGGAAACCTAGTGCAGTGGTAACTTCCTGGAATCCATTAGGGTGACCCTAGTGAAAACTGTTAGGAGTGAGGCATATTGTCTGTGAACCAGCTATCTCCTGTAGCCAGGTAACAATCCCAGTGGCTGGACTGTGTTACATTCTGCTGAGTAATTGACTCCAGTTATCCCATGGAGATTTCTGAATAATTCAGGTAAACACTAGAACAGAAGGTTGCCCTCAGCCAATAACAGTACTTCCCATTGCCAAGGATAACATCCACACAGCTCGTTGAATATGGAATCTTTACTCCCAAATTCTAGTCTTTTTGGTTCAGGCAGGATACCAAAGGAGAAATGTGGACACTAGGCCAGCCACAAAAATCTTTGACATTCCTACAATCTGCCCTGCTTACATGATGCAGCAATGGTGGTGTAGAAATTGTAGGAATGTTCAATCAATGTCTGATTTAACTTGAGACCCATTCCACAGGAGGGATCCATACAGGACACTGTTCAGTGTTTAGAAACTAAAGACTGGAAAGCCCAGAGACCTAGGGTAGAATCAAATAAAAGTGGTCTAAAAACTCAGTGAAATGATTCCCAATTCTGTTCTGCTGTACTCATAAACTGGTGCCTTGGTGTCATCAGAGATGGTTCATCTGACAGCACATGGGAGTGGATGTGAAGAACCACAGTTAGACGTTATGTGGCAAGAGAGTCTCCATTAGGTCCCTCTCTGTAATGGGAGATATTAGACAAAGGGCGAGTCCGACTAGCTTCAGGCCTGACTGCCATGCTCCCACTCTAAGCCCATTTGTCTCTGCAAGTTTTCCAGCAGGGTCAGAGCTCCTGAGCTGGTTTCACCTGGCTGCTCTCTCTAACTTGCCGTGATAGTGACCAGTCTCTGTGCTTCCAGCTCTGGTTCACTTGTCCCTTGAGCCACTAGTTCCTTCACAGCCATAACCACCCAGTTATCAGCAACTCAACTTCCAGTAACTCAGTAAATCAAAACTCTAAAGCTGCCGGGAAGTGGTGGCAAATTGCTTTAATCCTAGCACTTGGAAGGCAGATTTCTGAGTTGGAGGCCAACCTGGTCTACAGAGTGAGTTCAGGACAGCCAGGGCTACCAGAGAAACCCTGTCTCGAAAAACCTAAATAATAAAAAAAAAATTAACCAATGGATTTATATATCAACAAATACTCAATACACAAGATGCTCACACAATTAGAATTGTTATCCCAATTATCTAACCTTTTGATATGGATAATTACTCATGACTGCTAGAGACATGTATGTCTGCTGCCATCTCTCCCTCTCCTTCTTCCTCCTCTCTCCTGTGTTTTTCTCTCCTCCCGACTCCTAGCTCTGCCTCCCTCTACCCCATCCAATGACAGGGTTCCACTGCGAATACACTGGGCAGGAAATTTCTGCCACACTGTCCTTGCAGATTGGAGAAGGGGATAGAGAAATTATAGGAGGCAGAAGGGCTGAAGAACACAAGGAGATCATAGCCCACCTAATCAACTAAGCCAGGAGCGTATCACAGAAGAGGCAATCACAGGTCCTACAGGGTCTGTACCAACTCCTCTGTGCCAGAGAGTAACTCCTAACTATGGAAGCAGGTATGTCTCTGACTCTTTTGCCTGCTCTTGGGACTCTTTTTCTCCTGTTTGGTTGCCTTGTTGAGCCTAGGTGTGAATGTTTTTTTTTTTTTTAAATTGGAAATTTTATTTACATTTCAGATGTTCTCCCCTTACCCCATTTTCCCTCCTCCCTCCCAGGAACTCCCTATCCCTTCCCCCCCCTCTTGCTTCTATGATGGTGTACCCCCACCTACCCTCCCCTGTTCCTCACCTCCCCATCCTCCAATACCCCCCACGACGTCCAGCCTTCATGGGACCAAGGATCTCTTCTCCCACTTATATATAGATCCCTTGCATATATAGCTGGAGCCATTGGTCCCTCCCTAAGCGCTCCCAGGCTGGTGATTTAGACCCTGGGAGCTCTGGTTGGTTGGTATTGTTTTCCTCATGGTGTCGAGAATCCTTTCAACTCCTTCAGTCTTCACTCCAACTCCTCTATTAGGAACCCCATGATCAGTTTGATGGTTAGCTGTGAGTGTCTGCCTCTGAATATGTCAGACTCTTGCAGACCTCTAAGGAGACAGCTATGTCAGGCTCCTGTCAGCATGTACTTCCTGACATCCATATCAACGTCTACCTTTGGTGACTGCACATGGGATGGATACTCAGGTGGAATGGTCTGCAGACAGCCCCTCCTTCAGTTTCTGTCCTGCACTTTGTATCCATATTTGTTCCCTTGAGTATTTTATTACTCCTTCTAAGTAGGACTGAAGCTCCCCCCCTCCCCCGCCCCGACACTTGGTTGTCATTCTTCATGAGCTTTATGTGGTGTGAATGTTTTTGCCTCAACTTACTTTGTTTTGTTGTGCTTGGTTGTGGTCTATTAGAGGCACGTTCTTTTCTGAAAGAAGACTGAGGGGGAGTGGATCTGGAGACGAGTTGACATAAGAAAACTGGAAGAAGTAGAAGGAGAGGAACTACTGTTGGGATGTATTGTGTGAGAGATGAATGTATTTTCAATAAATTTAAACAAATTCTTTACTTCGAGTAAATATGTCCTGTGTGGTAGGCTTCTACTTGAATATTACAGCGATGGTGAAGGTCATGAATTTGACTTTCATGACTCTATTCTGTTAAACAACAAAACCAAGGAATTTGGAGTAGTAATTAAGGTTCCAGATGACCTTTGCTTTAATCAGAGTTAAGATTATGCTGGGTAAATTTTATTAAATTAGATGTGCCCTTGAAGTGTATTGGACTGTTCCTAAATTTTTAAAAAAAAAAAAAAAGAGTGGGAGTCCCCTGATGGTCTGAATAGTTCATCATAATTGAAAGTCATCTTCTAGGAGCAAGCAGAGACCCTTGACACTCTGAAAAAAGAAATTAAGGTCTTGTCTCTAGGAATTCAATTACAACATTGCAACATCCTGGATTAGACTAACCATGGAGAATTAAGAAAGGAAAAGTGCATTGCTTGAGTTTCAGTCAACTTTTCTCAAACCAGACTACTGACCCACAGAAATAATAAGTTTTATTTTTAAATTGCTAATATTGCAGTGATACAATTGGTTATGCAGAAACAGAAAATTAACACAGAACACTCTAGATGATCACTTCCTAGACTTTCAATATATCTCCTCATAGACTAATTTATCATTTAAAATCTTACCAACATCATAGAAAGAATTGATTAGAATTACTATGCATAGTCAATCTTACAGCTTCTCCCAATGAAAATGGAGAATCTGTTATCTGTCACATCTTTGTTATGGGATTTAAACTTGTGTTTTTGCAAAGAAAATTAAAGAGAACAGTACATCCTTGGAATTAATGTGCTGTCATCTATTACAGATTAATGAAGATATTTATAGTATAGATTAATCAATATCCAATTAAGTGGTATGTCATGGAGGATGCCTTCATGATCATAATTAGTAGCACAAACTGTTAGCAAAGTTAAACCTATATGTACATTCTACATACAAGTCATGTGAAGAGAATGACAAATATCAATAACATCCTGGCACTTGACTGTATAAGACCATTTTACTCTATTTCTTTACTGTCTCTGCAGATTATCATTTCCTGTTAATATCTTCCTAACATCAAAATA
The DNA here is from genome assembly GCA_021653895.1 of Mastomys natalensis. Taxonomy (NCBI): domain Eukaryota; kingdom Metazoa; phylum Chordata; class Mammalia; order Rodentia; family Muridae; genus Mastomys; species Mastomys natalensis. Next base: position 7,008 of record JAJTUV010003744.1, on the reverse strand, counting down.
CATTCTAAAACAGTACTTTGTATAACTATTTTCAATCCATCTGCCTTTCCATTGCTATAGTTTTAAGAAACGACTGAAGGAAACTTAGAGAGGAAAGGGTTTTCATTCTAGGCCACATATTACTGAAGAAAGCTGGGCAGCAACTCAAAAAAAAAAAGGGACCTGGAGGCAGAGACCATAGAGGAGTGATGCTTATGGTTTTGCTCTCCTTGAATTGTTTGACATTTTTTCTCGTGCAACCCAGGAACAACTACCCAGAGATGGCATCACCTACAGTGAGCTGGGTCCTCCTGCATCAATCACTAATCAAGAAAATGACTCATAAGCCTGGACTATAAACCAATTTGAAGGAGCTATTTTGTCAATTGTGATTCCCTTTAGCTTGTGTCTGTTTGACATAAAAAGTATGCTGAATGTAATCTCTTTCAACATAGGGAGATAGTATTTACTCCATGATTTCAAAAGTTCACAATGTTCTGTTCATTTTGGCAACTGAATACTTAATAAATAGAATCTGTTTCATATAGTTTCTTTAAAACCTTAAAAAAGACTGATTGAATTTTATAAGGTTCAAAATAAATTAACAAACATTAGAAGAATATAATGTCAAATGTTTTGATCCTTTATCTAATGATTTCCAAAGGTCAAAAATATATGGGCACAATGATTGTTATGCTGTCTAAAAACTGATTTCATACAATTATATGTCATCATACCTTAATGATTTTTTCTTATTTTGAAATATTTTCAAATTTCTTTCTTGTACTACTTGAAACAAGCCCCTGTACAAACTTTAATTTACTCTCCTATTTTCTATTGCAGCATTGATTCTAAATGTATTTAGATCAGTAGCCTCAGAGTTAATGATGATTTTTTTAAGAATTCAAATTTTATGGTCTTATCAAAACTTAATACAGATGAAGTTAAGAAGGAAAGTCTTAGTGTGTTTTATAACTAATAAGTCCTCAAGGTGGGTTAGACAAATTTTTCACCCTCCTAGTTGTCTTAAGTCCAACATAAACCTTCCTTCCACCATTCATCAACATGGAGTATAAATCAAAGTGGTAAACTGTGAGATACTGTTCATACATGAGAAGAGCTGACATTTAGTACAAACAACCATACTTGTTACATTAAGTCTTTTCCAAGATATGCAGTTCTCAGGCAGTCTGGTCCCAGACCTTGAAGTAGAAAGAAGGTAAACAACAAAGTAAATTTGTTATGCCACTGGGAACAACAGCTAGAAGGAGAAATACTTTCTTTTTTAAATTCATTTTATTTTTCTCCCTTTCTTTTATTATTTATTCTTTAATCTTTTTTTTTAACAGTAGAGAGTTTATCTCTCTCCAGTTCACCCTACAATTTTCCCACATCCAACACCTCCTCTCCTCATCTCCAAAGGATGGATGTGCCCACATCCTCCCCACCCCACAAAACATCCCCACTCCCTGAGGCCCCAAGTCTCTTGAGGGTTAGGTGCATATTCTCTGACTCAGTCCAGACCCTGCAATCCTCTACTGTATATTTGTTGAGGGCCTCATATAAGCTGGTGTATGCTGCCTGGTTGGTGGTCCAGTGTTTGAGAGATCTCAAGGCTCCAGGTTAATTGAGACCTGCTAGTCTTCCTACAGGGTCCTCCTCCTCCTCAGCTTCTTCTCAGTTTTTTCTCTAATTCAACCACTGGGCTCACTAGTTTCTTTTCATTAATTGAGTGTAAATTGAGTGTAATTGAGTGTAAATCTGACTCTTTCAGCTACTTTTTGGGCCTTTTGGAGGGCAATCATGATAGGCTCCTGTTTGTAAGCACACCATTAGCATCAGTAATATTGTCAGGCCTCCTCTTGAGCTGGATTCCAATTTGGGTCTGCCACTAGACCTCTTTTTCTTAAGATCTTCTCCATTTTTGTCCCTGCAGTTCTTTTAGACAGGAATAAATCTGTGTCAGAGTTTCTGACTATGAGATACAACTCCATCCCTCCACTTGATGTCCTGTGTTACTAATGGAGGTGAACCTTACAAGTTCCTCTCCCCCCACTGTAGGACAATTCATCTCACTTTGAGTTCTGAGAGTCTTTCATCTGCAAGTCTCTGCTACATTCTTGAGGATCCCCCATTTCCTACCTTCTGAGGTTGCCTGTTTTCATTCTTTTTGCTGACCTTCAGGGCTTCAGTCCTGTCCCTCCTCCAATACCAGATCATTTTCCCCTCTTCCCTCCTTGTTGCTTTTCCCACCCAGGTCCCTCTCTCCCCTTCTTGTGTTTTCTTTCTTCTCCCTCCCAAGTGGAATTGAGGCATCCTTATATGGGTCCTTCAGTTTGTTAGCCATCTAAATTTATTTATTTATTTATTTATTTACTTATTTATTTATTTATTTATTTATTTATTTATTGTTAGCCTTCTTGAGTTTCTTGACTTGTATCCTGGGAATTCTGTACATTTTTGGTTAATATCCACTTATCCACTGAGTACATATCATGGATATTCTTTTGAGTCTGAGTTTCCTCACTTAGGATATCTTCTAGTTCCATCCATTTGTCTTCAAAACTCCTGAAGTCCTTGTACTCAATAACTGAGTGATGTTCCATTGTGTAAATGAACCACATTTTCTGTATCTATTCTCCTGTTGTCGGACATCTGGGTTATTTCCAGCTTCCGGCTATCACAAATTAGGCTGCTATGAACATAGTGGAAAAAAAAAAGAGTGGTATTGTTTATTGCATGGTCTAAAATTGAAGAAACTGGAAGTTCATCAGTGGAGAAATAACCCTATCCAGTTAGTTTCTCAGTAGGAAATCACAGGGCTGTTTACTTTGGCCTTCCCGAGTCCACTTCTGTCAGATGCTCTAAGTTGTCAGTTTGATGGTTCAACATTTGTTTATTTTCTCACTCAAAATGCTCCAGTTTTTAAGGCTGGATGTCATAAGCACTCAAATTGATGGTGTTTTGTCCTCTACCTACTATTTCTATCTTCTACTGGATGCTTGTTATATTGCTTGATAAATTAATTTTTTAAAAATGAACCATTTAAAATGCGCTCATGGTTATCTTCGCTGATTCTCCACACAGAACACCAACCATTATGAGTTTTGCTTTGTTCACTTTGAGGAGAAGCCATATCTAGGGGTTAAATTGTAAAATCATTAAATGGTTCAATTTTGCACCCAACGTAGTTCATTTTTATAATCCACCTCAGTGAAAATAGAAGTCACCAAATCTCATTGCATTGCACTTGGCTCTAGGAAAAGAAACTCTCAAGGGCTGGGTTTTAGTTTGGCTGTGAGATAGAGGCATTCGGCGTGGTGCAGATAAACAGAATTTGCATTTTACATGCTCTTGCAAACCTATTGATATTGCCATCATAAACAGGGCATAAAAAAGAAGGGTTTTACTTTTATACTTAAACAGAGCTAGGATGAAATTCTGACTCTAGGGTTTAAAACTGTCTAGCATTCTATAGATACTGACTCATCTTTTTGCTTTATATGCTATGAAGCAGAAATACTGGCAATGAGGGACTAAGACAACGTGAGTGAAATTACCTGGCATGTAACAGGTGCTCAATAAATAGTAGATTTGCTCTGTCTCCCAGACTCTACAATTAGGCATTTGGTGCCAAAACAACTTTATTTTCCAAAACCATTTTCTGTCTAAGCCAGTTGGGCCATGTTCATAGCGCATATGTTCCAGCCAGATAAACTTGCATTTACTGGTAAAAGATTTCAGCAGTGAGAAATCATTTTTTTTCATTCATTCTATGGAGTTTGACTACATTTTTTTCTTCTTTTCCTTTTGCCAAGAATGGTCTCTGGTGAGTGGCAAGCAATTTACCTCTAGAGAGAATTCTGCCCATCAATATAACTTAAAATAATAATAGCTAACTGATACTGAAATTTTAACAGGAGTCAGGTGTTCTTAGATGCAATAATTAATTCCTTCTTCAAAGCCAAGTTTTGAGATAAGTGATAATAATAGTATCCCCTTTTTATGGAAGAATACATTGAAACACAAAAGGAAGAAGGTTTGGTTCAAATTCACAGAAACTCTAACATGACAGAACAGGGATAGAAATAAGGAATAAATCCAACCCACGGTCAACAACTCTGACCCAGAATTATTCCTGTCTACAAAAACAGCAGGGATAAAAATGGAGAAGAGACTGAGAAAGGAGGTTCAGTGAATGGCCCTAATTTGAATCCATCTCAAGGGAGGCTCTAAGACCTGACACTATTACTGATTCTATGTGTGCTTATAGGAGCCTGGCATGGCTGTGCCCCAAGAGGCCCAATAAGCAGATGACTGAGACAGATGCAGATACCAGCACCCAACCAATTGACTGAAGACAGGGACTGCTGTGGTTGAATTAGGGAAAGGCTGGAAGAAGATAAGGAGGAGGGTGACCCCATAGGAAAACCATCAGTATAAACTAATCTGGACTCCTGAGATCTTTCAGACACTGAACCACCAACCAGGCAACATATACCAGCTGATATGAGGCCCCGAACACATATACAGCAGAGGACTGCCTGATTTGGCCTCAGTGAGAGAAGATATGCCTAACCCTCAAGAGACTTGAGGTCCCAGAGGTAGGGAGGCATAGGGTTGTGGTGGGATGTGGAGGATGGGGACATCCTCTTGAAGACAGTGGGGAGGAGGAAAGGATGTGGAATTGTGGGAAGGCAGACAGGGAGGGGATAATGACTGGACAGTAAAACATAATAGTAATAAAAGTAAAATTAAAAAAAAAGGAATTTAAATTCTAACTGAGCATGGTGGAACGGGCTTGTAATATCAGTGTGAAGGGAATTGAGGAATATTAGATTGCTAGTTTAAGGCTAGACTAGTATACATAGCAAAATACAAGGAGGGTCGGGATAAAGGTAAGTTGAAGAAAGTAAGATAAAATATTCTTACAACCTGAACTCTCACAAACATTAAAAATATAACTGATAAAATAGTAAATTATTTCTTTTTTTTTTAAATACACACATTCATTTAATAGTGTACCTATGTTAGACACCACCAAGTAAAAATTCAAAGAAAGGGAAGAATTGATAGATGGGCAACTCTCTCTTATTTAAATAAAAACCAATTTGAGTCATCAAATGGCTGCAGTAAACAATTTTCAAATGCCTCCTGTGTGTCAAGTTCTGTATAAGTTACTGACATGATAATACTGGAGCATACACCCCCATAACTCAGTGGCTTAAGTAAAACATTGACATTTAGTGCAGTGGTCTGGAGATTAGTGATGTGGATGGGTTTATATGGGTGGCTCTTTTCCCTGATGCCTGACCCACCCTTCAGTCTGGAAGTTCACTGTTTGTCAGCTGTCTGCTGGGATGTTCAAGGTTAACTGGCATCTATACTTTCAGCCTCCAGCAAGCTAGCACGGGCACATTTTCATGGTGTGCTGAAGACAGAAGGGAGGCAGAACAAGTCCCAGTGTTAGTTGCTTTGCAATCCTCTGTCTCAAAGTAAGTTTCCTGAATGGACCTAGAGGTAGAGAGTATGAGGGAGCATTGCAAAGCTGCAAAGAACATGAATATTTGAAGAAAATAAAAGTTTCTTTTTTTTTTTTTCTGCTCATTTTAAAGCTCTATTTTCAAGAACTATTTTCTCAAAAGAAACACAGCATTCATTTTCCAGATCTAACAATGAATAACATTTGAAAGTCTTCAGTCAGAAAGCATAATGGTGACCCAGGGTATGGAAAGTGTAAGTTTAAGGGAAATCTTCAGATTGGCGTTAAGGGCCTTTGCCGTTTTCGCTTTCTTTTTTTTTTTCCTTCACATAAATTATTTCAAATTGTATAGCTCTTAAAATATAATGAGTAAAGATTCATTATTGATAAGTAAACTTTGGCTATATTAATCTTCATTTTTTCATGGCTCAATCCAAAATTCAAATTGCTTATGAGTGTCTAATACAACCACACCAGATTCTTTTCTGTGGGCCAGGATGTTCACACTTAAGCTCAAACATAGATATAAATTCTCTCAAGATTATGACATGTTGGCAGGGAAGGTACACATTTACTTACATTTCGTCCATTTCCAAATTTAGGGTCCCTTGAGCTTTAATAAACATTTATACAATGCTTCTTTAATCCTCCATGAAATGATCAGTTTGAAAAAGTATTTAAAAAGCCCTAATAGGTACATGGGACAAGAGAATAATCTTATAATTTTGTGTTTGATCTTATCCCATAAAATTGTGTCAGTTGTATATGGTTTTGTTTCTCTCCTACTGTGTTGATGTACTTGTAGAATTCTTCTTTCTGTATGCTGTAAAACTGTTATGCAATCACTTTTTCAAATAAGCACATAAGTTCAAAATAATTTTCAATAAATATTAGTGAAATCTCTACATGGACAGTGTTAGAAGGTGATCTTTTATAATACCTTAAGTAAGAATAGGAACAGAACAGTCACACACGTCCAACTAAAGCCCCAGGGGAGTGAAGAATGAAGTGGAAAGAGATCATTTTGAATAAAGAATCCACAAAAGACATTTAAATAGTAATGATATTTGTTCAGTCTGGCTCATATTTTTTTGAAAGACCAGTGAGATGATGCATTGAGGTTATATTGTCTATTGACAAGGCCAGAATATTAATATTAGGGAGACCAATTCAGGCCATATTTTGTAAATGAAACAATGGCTTGAGTAAGTGGTAGAAGGTGAGTTATGTGAACCATCTCTTTAGATTATTTTTTAAAGGGGCCACATTCTCAGTTTACTGTATCAGAATGTCTGAAAACCTATCTTAAAAGTAGCACAGACAACTCTAATTAGTAGTAGAATTTGAAAGTTATTGTAAAAGAAATTTTGACTTGAGAATAGCAAATAAGTAAAATAAAAGATTTAGAAAGATCCATCCTTATTTTTGTTTGCCTTTAGAGTCAGGGAGACATAGAAGACTTCTATAAAATTAACAAAAGGGATCTATTTTTTTTGCAAGCAAACAGCTTCAAAATCAATGTTGTGGATCCGACTAAAATTTTCTCA
>JAJTUV010003743.1:0-66374 GCA_021653895.1 Mastomys natalensis | reverse complement strand
CCTATGGGATGTAATACTGTCTTTGACTCAACTTTTTCCTTGGCAGAGGGAACCTGAAGACTTTCATTTAGCCTTTGCAACGTGTTAGCCCCCACTCCACAGGTCAGGGAACCAAGTGGGGAAGTCTGCCAACTTCTAACTATGTCTATCCCAGATCCAATCTGGGACTGGAAAAACCACGGGTGAATTCAGGACCCCACTGGACCTACTGGGAATCAGACTTCTCCAAAACTTTTTAATCCCAGACCTACATAAGACCCATTTTAAAACTAAGGCTTTAGTGTTTCTTGGGACTCCAGGAATCACCCTAAATTCACCACTATCCAATAGACCCTGGAAAGTCTGATTATTTCTTTCCCACAGTATATGGCTACCCTCCTAAAAGCCTGTAGGCCCCCCAAGAAAGGACTGGAAAAGGCAACAGTAAACCTTTTAATATTTTATTAAGGTAAATTACTCAGACTAAACCAGTCATTTGTTTCATTAAAAGTTTCGGTCTGCAAACTGGCTCAAGTCTAGATCTGATTTCATGGCTGAGATGTTCTTTTCCAAAAATTATAGCCTCTCTCAATTTTTTACAATTTGTAGCCTACTACATGATCAACAAAAATAGTAGCTCTGTGGGATTTCATTAAATATTTGCCCCCCTGTTGTACATAACCAGAGGCAGGCAGATCTCTGAGTTTGAACCACCTAGTACACAGAGTGAGTTTCGGACAAACAATTGCTACACAGAGAGACATGTTCCTGATTTTTTCACTTTTTTGGGTTCTTTTTTCTGGTCATTGCTACTTGTTGTTCTATTTTCTCACCCCCCTTTTTTTTTTAGAACCCCCCTATTTTCTCACCCTTTATCCCCTATTTCACCCCTATGACTAGATAGGAAAGAAAGAATGAGAGAGAGAGAGAGAAGAAGAAGAGAAAAGATCCCAATCTAACTTCTTTCCCAAGCATTCCTCCCAGTTTCCAGCCCAGCTCCTTCCAGTTCTCCCACCTTCCTCCCTCAGTTCCCCAACGTTTCTTCCCTCAGTTCCCCAACAGTCTGCTAAAACAGTCCCTTCTCCCAGTTTTTCCCAATACCAGCAGCCCAAACTGTAACGACTGTTCTAGTCTCTCTGCTCAGTCAACTCCCCCAGTTCTACTGTCTCCCAACAATATCTTCTCCACCAACTCTTCTCCTCTCACAAACAAAAAACCTGAATTCTCATCCCTCTACATAGAACAGCTCTGACTCACAGTCATGAATGTGTGCTGTCATTATCACAGCAAAAATCGGCAGCGGAATGTGCCACAGATTCGCAAGAATAAAGTAGAAGCAAGAGCAGGCAGAAAAAGGAAACCTTCCTTTTCTTATGTCCTTATGTACTGTCCAACAGATGATATGACCCAGATTAAAATGGGGGAGGGGCTCCACTCAAATCTTCGACTACAGTTGTGTTCCCACCTCAAGAAAGTCAAAATTGATCTTGCCACTTCAAATTAAAGAAAACACCCACATGTTCCCCCCCATTTTGTGATTTAGTTAATCCCACATTAGCTGAAACCAAGAATCAACATCACAGTCCTGTCAGAGTTCTGGAACTACTGCTTGGGTCTTTGCAGCTCCTTTAGCACTCATGGCTCTGCCTCCCGCCTCCCCTCTTACAGGGAGTTTTCTTCTCATGGGTGAAAAGCATGGAAAGTTCTTCTGGATGTAAGTTTGATGAGAGCAGGGCAGGATGAGACCTGAGACCCCTGGAGAAGTGCAGACGGAAGGAGGCCCTGGGGCAGCTCAGCCAGCCTGGATCCCCCTTTGCCCTCAGCCTCTGTGGCTCAGGCTCAGTCCTCTTTTCTTCTTCCACCAGGGGCGCTGTTGCCCAAGAATGTGATGCTTCTCTTTCATCTCAACAGGTGAAGAGACCCTGGGGGGTCTGCAGTGGGGGGGAAGATGGGAAAGGGGACACCTTTCTCTGCAGGAACACTCTGGATTTTTGGGATGTCATGGCCTGTTACAAATTAGCATTCAAACATCTGAGTGGAATTTACTTTGTTCATGGGAATCAAAAACTACCACTGCTCAATTGCAAATATGAGCACACACTATGTCTTCTTTTTGATGTGGCTTTGATCCACTGTTCACAGTAGATCCATACAGTGAATTATCTTCTGTAATTCTAATTTTATGTTTGTTTTGAAAATTAGCTTTCAGTATGCTTTATTTCAACCATCTGTTTCCTGTCTTGCTCCAGTGTTGGCTTCATTGTCTGGTGGTACAGTATTGTCTACACAGCCCGGTGTCCTCAGCCCCTGGCCTAACACACTAGATGGGTAGAAGAGAGGGGAGGGGAGCAATTTTCCAAACATATTTTAATTATAATTTTATTAGATGTATTTATTTTCATATATGAGTATGTAGGTGTACTAGCATTGGATCCTTTGGAACTGAAGTGACAGATGATTGACAGCTGCCATGTGCTGATGGAACTCAGCCCAGATCCTTTGCAACAGCAACAAGTGCTCTTAGCTGCTGAGCCATCTCTCCAGCCACTATTGGAATGTTTACACAAGGAAACCACACAGCTGATTCACACGTGCTGGCTGAGCACAGTGAAGAAACTAGATGCACAGGAAGAGACAGGGTCAGTGCAGAGCTCAGGAGGGAGGGGTGCTGAGCAATGATGGGGTGAGGCCTGAGGGACAGAGACAGAGAGGGGCTGAGCAGGAGGAGACAGAGGCTAGAGGGTGACCTAACTCAGCAAAGTCTCCTGTTTGAGGGTATTTCTGTCAGACTGCACTGGACACATCTGCAGAACCCTGCTGGCATCTTACATTTCATAGTGAACGCTGTGTTGGTTTGAATGAGAATAGCCACATAGGCTCATAAGAGTGAATACTTCAAATCCAGTGGATGGAACTGTTGGGAAAGGATTAGAATGTGTAGCATGGTTGGAGAAGTGTCACTGGGGCTGGACATTGAGGTTTAAAAAACTTCCAGGCTTCAGGCACCTGTGGTGGACTGTGCTCAGTTGACTGTATAGACATGGGTAGTGGCTTGACTGGACTTTAATGACACAGGAGGTGGGAAACTGCACCCTCGGGCCATTATAGAGCAGGTGAAAGTGCAGATCACCACAGCCAATGTGTAGGAGCTGCTGAAGATGACTGACAGGTGTTTCAGAAGTACACCTGGAAGCCTTGGGCTCCTTGGATAACTCAGAGCAGGAATGGATCACTATGTGCAGGGTCTCTCCTGGTGTCCAGACAGTTCTGGGTCAGAACTCAGAGACACCATGATAAACAGAGCTCTGTCCACAGCACAGGGTTCAGGCAAAGTCTTAGTCTCCAGGCGGTGAGGTCAGGGGTGGGAAGCCCAGGGCTGAGGATTCCCCATCTCCCCAGTTTTACTTTTTTTCTTTCTTTCTTTCTTCTTTCTTTCTTTCTTTCTTTCTTTTCTTTTTCTTTCTTTCTTTTTTTTTCTTCGTGACAGGGTTTCTCTGTATAACCCTGGCTGTCCTGGAACTCACTCTGTAGACCAGGCTGGCCTCGAACTCAGAAATCCGCCTGCCTCTGCCTCCCAAGTGCTGGGATTAAAGGTGTGCATTACCACTGCCCGGCCCCAGTTTTACTTTTGCTCCTAACCTGGGACAAGTCCTTCTGCCCAGATGCTGATAACACAATGACACATTGTGCTGATAACACATCTGGTCACATTGGTGACCAGATTCAGGGGAACCAATCAGCTTCGCTGAGGGCACTGGTTATAAAGTCCATGCAGCCTGCAAGACTCAGACGTCCCGGATCCCAGATGGGAGCGATGGCGCCGCGCACACTGCTCCTGATGCTGGCGGCCGCCCTGGCCCCGACCCAGACCCGCGCTGGTGAATGCGGGTTTAGGAGGGAAAAGGCCTCTGGGGGGAGGGGTGCGGGCTGCACCGGGAAAACCGAGTCCCCGCGTCACCCACTGGATCTTCCACCCCTTCTTAACCAGCGTCCCGAGCCCTGCACCCTGCTCCCCTCCCAGCCCATGCAACCCCCCCCCCCGGATCTCACCACGTGCCGCCCCCAGGCTCACACTCGCTGAGGTATTTCCATACTGCGGTGTCCTGGCCCGGTCTCAGGGAGCCCTGGTTTATCTCTGTCGGCTACATGGATGACACGCAGTTCGTGCTTCGACAGTGATGCGGAGACTCCGAGATATGAGCCAAGGGCGACGTGGATGGAGCAAGAGGGGCCGGAGTATTGGGAGAGGCAGACACAGATCGTGAAGAGAAATGAGCAGATTTACCAAATGAACCTGAGAACCCTGCATAGCTATTACAACCAAAGCGAGGGTGGTGAGTGACCCCGGATCGAAGATCACAACTCCTTCACTTCCCGGACACCTCTCTGACCCCAAGTCCAGGCACCCTTTCAGTTAGGAGTCTGTGGGTGGGCGGGGTGGGGCGGGGCGGGGATGACCGTGGGGTCCCGCAGGCTCTCACACCATCCAGTGGATGTACGGCTGTGACGTGGGGTCGGACGGGAACCTCCTCCGCGGGTATGAGCGGTAGCCTACGACGGACCGCGATTACATCACCTGAACGAAGACCTTAAAACTTGGACAGCGGCGGAATGGCAGCGCAGATCACCCGAAGCAAGTGGGAGCAGGCTGGTGAGGCAGAGAGACAGAGGGGGCCTACCTGGAGGGCCAGTGTGTGAAGTGGCTCCGCAGATACCTGGAGCACGGGAAGGAGACGCTGCTGCGCACAGGTGCAGGGGCCGCGGGCAGCTCCTCCCTTGCCCTCGGGCTGGGGCTCAGTCCTGGGGAAGAAGAAACCCTCAGCTGGGGTGATGCCCCTGTCTCAGAGGGAAAGAGTGTCCCTGGGTCTCCTGATCCTCATCACAGTGACTGCACTGACTCTCCCAGGGCTCAGCCTTCTCCCTGGACAGTTCCCAGTCTGTCTCAGGAGGGAAGGAGAGAACTTAATAATAAGAGCTGCACTCTTCAGTTTGAAGCCTCTGTCAGCCAGGCCTCTCAAACCTGGTTCTCTGCCCATATTCACTATCTGTGGACACTGACTCCCATAATGCTGAGTGTGTCAGCCCTTACACCTCAGGACAGGAAGTCTCCTTTACTTGGTGGGAGACATGGATTTCCCTACACTAGGCTGTTTTCCCCAGTTTCTAGAACTTTACAAAGAATACATTCTCCCAGTTCTCTTCCTGTCTGTGGGGTTTGCAGCCCTTCAACAACCCAATTCTATGTATTCCTACAGTGGTGAATGGTCACATCAGCCCTAATGGGGTATCCTGGAGGAATATAAATTGTGGAATTTCTTTTTTTTTTTTTTTCTTTTTCTCTGTCTTCTTTTTCTTATTTCTTACATTTTTTTGAAGACATTATTTTGCTTCTAGTCAGTTTTTGTCTGCACTGGAGTGATCCTGTTTCTCCATGCCCTTGTCTTATCATTGGTATCAGTCTCCACAAGTTCGAGAGGAGACTGCTAACCTGGATAATTAGACAAGTTAATTCAGGGTTCCAGCTAAAGGACAGATTTTTGTGAGCTTAGACTCTTTCCTGTCCAACAAGTTACAGTGCTCCCCCTAGTGAATCAGGAACCAGACTTTCTGAGAGACAGGGTCTTCTGCAATCCTGGGCTGGAGTGAGAGGGAAGATCCACACACTCTGTGAGCCCACTGTGTTCCAGTGAGCACTGCACTGGGGTCCACAGCACACTCCAGGGATCCTGTGTAACATTCCTGTACCTTGTCACCTCAGAGACAGGGGCTGGGAGTCATTTTCTCTGCCTGAGTGTCAGAGGTTCACCACATTTCTGCTACACACTCTGTGATGGATGTTCACTTGGACTCACAGTTATTCATGCTGGTCAGCAAGATGACCACAGTATTTGAGTCTTAGAAGTGGTAGCAGTAGTTGTGGGCACCCTTCATGTAGCCCTGGCCCTAATTTATTTGACATGAATTTAAAGTCATATATAAATTAAACATTTTCCATTCCCTCTTCCATTGTCTGATTACCTATCTCATGCTATAGAACATCACATGAAAAGGCCATATTGATGTGCTGGCTCATTTAGATTGCCTCTTAGCTTCTGAGTCCCCCAGAAAAATGCACAGTTCTGTGCTGAGGGAACCAGCTCTATCTGTAGATCACTATTGTGATGACAGTTGAAGTATAAGACACATAGTTCAGTGTCATCACTGATTCAACCTTGTCTTATTAATTTTGTGATTTCTTATATCTATCCCAGTTCCCCCAAAGGCACATGTGACCCATCACCCCAGACCTGAAGGTGATGTCACCCTGAGGTGCTGGGCTATGGGTTTCTACCCTGCTGACATCACCCTGACCTGGCAGTTGAATGGGGAGGAGCTGACCCAGGACATGGAGCTTGTGGAGACCAGGCCTTCAGGGGATGGAACCTTTCAGAAATGGGAAGCTTTGGAGGTGCCTTCAGGATTGGAGCAGAATTACACATGCCATGTGTACCATGAGGGGCTGCCTGAGCCCCTCACCCTGAGATGGGGTAAGGAGGGTGTGGGTGCAGATCTGGGTTCAGGGAAAGCTGGAGCCTTCTGCAGACCCTGAGCTGGTCAGGGCTGAGAGCTGGGGTCATGACCTTCACCTTCATTTCCTGTCCCTGTCCTTCCCAGAGTTTCCTCTGCCACAGACTCCAACATGGGGATCATTGTTGTTCTGGTTGTCCTTTGACCTGTGGCCTTCATTGCAGCTGTGGTGACCTTTGTGATGAACAGGAGGAGAAACACAGGTGGGAAAGGGCAGGGTCTGAGTTTTCTCTCAGCCTCCTTTACAAGTGTGCTCTGCTCATTAATGGGAAACACAGCCACACCCTGCATTGCTACTGTCTCCAAATGAGTCTTCTGTCAGTTCTGGAAACTTCCTAGTGTCAAGATCTTCCTTGAACTCTCACAGCTTTTCTTCTCACAGGTGGAAAAGTAGGGGACTATACTCCAGCTCCAGGTTAGTGTGGGGACAATATTGTCCCTGAGGCCATAGGATTGAAGCAGGCGATGTTGGGAGCTCTGGAAACCCATAATAGTTTCTCTGTTGTAATCTTCCGCAGCCTGTGTCAGACCTTACTATGCTTATTTCTTTATATATTTTACCCTAGGCAGTGACAGCTCCCAGAGCTCTGATATATCTTTCCCATATTGTAAAGGTGACACTCTGGGGTCTGACTGGGGAGGGGCAATGTGGACAGGATTGTGTTTTAGGGATTTCCTGAATGCCCTGTGTGTGATGCGTGGGTTGTTGGAATGTTGTCTTCACAGTGATGTTCATGACTCTCATTCTCTAGCATGAAGACAGCGCCTGGAGTGGACTGAGTGACAGACAGTGTGTTCAGGTCTCTCCTGTGATGTCCAGAGCCCTCAGTTTTCTTTAGACAACACTGTCTGATGTTCCCTGTGAGCCTGTGGGCTCAGTGTGAAGAACTGTGGAGCCCAGCCTGCCCTGCAAACAAGGACTGTGTCTCTGCACTGTCTGAATTCCCTTCCACAGCCATACTTCCTGATCCAGCCAAACACTGGGGACATAAGCATCCTGTCAGCTCCTTGCTGCCCTGAGCTGCAGCTCCTCACTTCCACACTGAGAATAAGAATTTTAATGGCTAATTAATTTAATGGATTAAGAATACTTTGACATTTTTGAAGAAATAAATAGCAGATGGGGAACCTTCCAGAATCTGTGTCACTATGCTGTGTGTATCTGATGGGACAGGGTGAGGCTGTGGGACCTGAGTTTGAACAGGACTGTGCCCAGGTGGGCTCAGTGTGTTATCTCTGAAGGGGTCACTCCTGAGCTGTGTCACCGCTGGGCTCTGCTCTCTCCATCACTATGAAGCACATTCTGAGAGTCTGTGGTCACAAGGACACAGGGAAGGGACTCAGCAGAGTCCCCTGTTTGAGGGTATTTCTGTCAGACTGTAACGGACACATCTACAGAACCCTGCTTGCATCTTACATTTCATAGTGAAGGCTGTGCTGGTTTGAATGAGAACAGCCACACAGGCTCAGAGGAATGAATACTTCACATCCAGCTGATGGAACTCTTGGGAAAGGATTGGGATGTGTGGCCTGATTGGAGAAGTGTCACTGGGATGGACATTGAGGTTTAAAAACTTCCAGGCTTCAGGCACCTGTGGTGGGCTGTGCTCAGTTGACTGTGCAGTCATGGGCAGAGGCTTAGCTAGATGTCAATGAGACAGGAGGTGGAAAACTGTGCCTGGGAGCCATTATAGAGCAGGTGAAATTGTAGATCAACATAGCCAATGCCCAGGAGCTGCTGAAGATGACCGACAGGTGTTTCAGGAAGTGCATTGTGAAGCCTGGATCTGTTTTGCTAAGTTGGAGCAGAAATGCTTCATCATGTACAGGGACCACTACGTGGATGCCTTGAACACTGTGTCCTATGCCTACAACTCTAGACTGCAGAGGGAACAAGACAACACCCGACTGAGACCTGTGCCTCCAGACACTGTTCTCAGAAGAGAGAAAGGACCAGTGTGAGTGCAGGGATCTGACTGTGCCCACTGAGCTGTGACCTCGTGACAGCAGGTCAGTAAACCCCTGCTGGGATGGTGGGGGAGGGGAGACTCCAACTGCTCCCATTGTCTCTCCTTTGATGTGCAGATAGAGATGTGAGCTCCCTCTGTTCCTCCACCACACCTTTCTATGGAGAGCTTTTGGGGCTGCTTGGCAGGAATCTGACATTGGCCAAGGACAAGGAAAAGTTGTATTGATTGTATACTTTCTAATTCTGTTAGTGTATTGAAATCTGGCATGTCTGTTATGGAGGTCTATCAACCAGCTTTTGTTTTATTGCCTGTGAGTATTACAGAACCGTGGTATTCTGAAGAAAGCTTGCAAGTACTGGAAGAAATGAGTCAGACTTTAAGCAAAAGCAAGAAGAGAGTGGGCTTAATTGTTGGTATAGCAGCTTTGACTGCATTAATAGCTAGCACCACTGCTTCCACAATTGCTTTGACACAAGAAGTTAAGACAGCTACATTTGTTAATTATCTAGCAAAAAAATGTTACTAATATTCTGAGTATTCAAGAGGATTTGTGTTATTTCTAAAATTTACAATGACAGCCACTATGATTGGGAAAAGGTTCAGAGACACTTGCAGGGTATTTGGCATAATTCTAACACCTCTTTGGGTGTTTTAGCTTTGCACACTGAGATTATGAATTTAAATAATGCTGCTCCACTGAGCTTTGATTCAGCAGATACTGCTGATAAAATTATTCATGGCCTGATATCAGTATTTCTATCTTGGTCAAGCTTCAAGAATGGCATATATAGCTTGATCATGCTAGCCTTTTTTGTCCTGGGAATACTTTTATTCCTGCTCGCCATGTTAAAGCTTGTCTTTAACAACATCAACATGTTGGCAGTCAAAGTACATGGCTTGAAACTAAAAATGGACCCCCAAATTTAACAGGCTGGCAAGCCAATGATGGACAATCTTCTGCAGCACCTTACGAACCTAAGACAGAAGTGCATTGCTTTTTATAATGCATATTCAGTGACAGGTAAGGAGGATGTTCTTGTCACAATGACCTAAGACAGGCTCAGTCTTGTTAAATAAAATAAAGGGAGGAAATGTGGAGAGCTTTCGGGGCTGCTTGGGAGGAATCCGCCATTGGCCAAGGACAAGGAAACAGACTTTAGGCAGGAATCTGATATTGGGCCATGACAAGGAAATAAGTTCAGGAATGAATCTAATTTTAGGCTAAAATAGAGAAGTAAGTTCAGTCAGGAACCCAAGTCTTAGGCTAGAATAAAGAAGTAGCCCTCAGGCATGAATGTGACTATGAGCTAGGGACAGGGAAGTAGGCTCAGATATTTTTGTCATCCATAGAGCCCTTAGAGATAGCAAGAGTGATCACGGGGTGATCACGGGACTTTGTATATTGCCTTGTTTGTTCCTTGACTGTTTGTATCTATTGTATTGTTGGTTCCTCAACCTAGAACTGACCTAAATGCTTGCATGTAATTAAAAGGGTTTAAAAGAAAAGTGGGAATAAACAAACTTGCCTTCAGCCTCAGAACTGGCTGGGGTCATGCTGCAATTTTGTCTAATTGTCTCTTTTTGTTTAATCCTCACTCCTGCACTGGAGAACCTGTTGACTGACTGAATGGGCTTGGTCACCTTTCCTCTGCCATCCTGGACTCAAACTAGAGAACAAATTAAACACACATTTGTAAGTAGCTGGGGTCACAATGTCTTATGATAGTCATAGAAAAATAACTAAAGTCAGGTGTGATGACATAGGCTGTTAATCCCAGCATTCAAGATGCAAAGACTGGTGCAACACTGTGAGTTTAAGGTCAGACTTGTCTACATGGTGAGTTCTAATACAGCCAGAGCTGTGGAGACAGAGCTTGCTGGGCGGTGGTGGCGCACGCCTTTAATCCCAGCACTTGGGAGGCAGAGGCAGGTGGATTTCTGAGTTTGAGGCCAACCTGGTCTACAGAGTGAGTTCCAGGACAGCCAGGGCTACACAGAGAAACCCTGTCTTGAAAAAAAAAATTAAAAAAAAAAAAGAAGAAGAAATGTAACAGAGATAGAGCTTTTCTGTCAAGCCACCTAAGGCCAGCACATTCTTTGGTTAGTCAGGGTGCAACCTAAGAGCATCAAGTCCCCAGGGAAACAGAGAAGAGATCAAGTCAAACTCCACAGAATCAAAACCTGCATAGATTGAATCTTTCCCCACACTACTGATACCTTAGATCACCAGTGTGTACTCTCTGGCATGAGAATCATCTTTCTTCCTGTGTCCACACTGCACAGGCCTGAGGAACTGTGAGGCCTACTCGGTTATCAGATCCACTGTCCCACACACCTGTGACATTCATGTCCCTCACCTCATCAGCTCACAGTGTGAGTGATGGTCAGAGAGGGAGTGAGAGGGTCAGAGATTACATAACTTCTACCACACTATCATCATTATTCTGTGTTATAGTCAGTGACAGTTCCTCTCCTACTGTGACTGAGTCACTAAAGCAACTGTACCATAGAAGTACAGACACAGGGCTGGTGCAGTGTAGACAGGGGTCAATGCCTGCTGTCTGTGGTCTCCACAGGAGTTTGTTCCCAGTGGACAAGGTAGTCTACTGTGTTGAGACAATGACGCAGGTCCACAAGGACAAACGCAGACTAGGAATAGAGATCTTTGTAAAACACACCCACCTGAAGCTACAGATATTTCATCCCTGAGGAAACAGGAGTCTAGGCCCAAGGCTAAGGGGACAGGATCCTGAGGGAAGAGGAAAAGCCTCCTTTTAACTGATGAGAGTCACTCAGGCCTGGAAGTGTGAGCCACACTCTCCAGGTGAACAGAGCCTCTTCCTGTGGGGTCCCTGTGGGGCTTGCAAGCCAGAGCCTCTGCTTTAAGGAGAAGCATCTCTCCAGTGCATCCCCAACTGCTTGTGTCGCCATTGTATTCCCGGAAGTGGCTTTTCTTCTAGAAGACTCCAGGGTCTGACTTCTGAAGAGAAGAAGGAAGAGTAAAGGTGGCAGAGAGGACACAGAGAGTCTGGCCTGCAGGTCTCTTCTGGTGTCCAGACAGCTTTTGGTCAGAACTTGGAGACACCATGACAAACAGCGCTCTGTCCACAGCGCAGGATTCAGGCAGTCTTAGTCTCCAGGTGGTGAGGTCAGGGTGGGGAAGCCCAGGGCTGGGGATTCCCTATCTCCCCAGTTTCACTTCTGCTCCTACTTTGTCAGGTCCTTCTGCCCAGACAATGATGACTCGCTGACAAGTCTCACCCCCATTGGGTGATGCGATCCCGGGGAACCAACCAGCGTCTCTGGTTATAAAGTCCAAGCAGCCTGCTGGACTCAGACGTCCCAGATCCCAGATGGGGGTGATGGCTCCGTGCATGCTGCTCCTGCTGCTGGCGGCCGCCCTGGCCCCGACCCAGACTCACGCGGGTGAGTGCGGGGTCGGGAGGGAAACGGACTCTGCGGAAAGGGATGGCGGTGGCACCGGGGAAGCTGCGTCCCGGAGTCACCCACCAGACCCCCGCCCCTTCTCAATCCGTGTCCCGAGCCCCGTGCCCTGCTCCCCTCCCGGCACGTGCACCACCTTGGGTTCCCAGAGGAGGTCGGGGTCTCACCGCCCGCCTTCCCCAGGCTCACACTCACTGCGGTATTGCCTCACCGCTGTGTCCCGGCCCGGCCTCAGGGAGCCCCGGTTCATTATGGTCGGCTACGTGGACGACACACAGTTCGTGCGCTTCGACAGTGAAGCGGAGAATCCGAGGATGGAGCCGCGTGCACGGTGGGTGGAGCAGGAGGGCCCTGAGTATTGGGAGCGGGAGACACAGATCGCCAAGAACAAAGAGCAGAATTTCCGAGTGGGCCTGAAGAACATTCTTGGCTACTATAACCAGAGCGAGGGCGGTGAGTGACCCTGGGATGGAGGTCATGACACTTCTATGTCCTGACACAGGGGCCGGAGATGTCCTGGTGCCCAGGTGCGGGAACAGTACTGACATGGGACTGGTTTCCCTTAAGTTTGGAGAAGTCCGTGGGTGGGCAGAGCCAGGGCAGGTGGGCGGGCTGACCGTGGGGTTCCGCAGGCTCTCACACTCTCCAGCGGATGTCTTGCTGTGACGTGGGGTCAGACTGGAGCCTTCTCCATGGGTACTGGAAGTTCGCCTACGATGGCCGCGATTACATAGCCCTGAATGAGGACCTGAAAACATGGACTGTAGCGGACATGGCGGCGCAGATCACCCGACGCAAGTGGGAACTGACTGGTGAAGCAGAGAGAAGCAGGGCCTACCTGGAGGGCGAGTGCGTGAAGTGGCTCCGCAGATACCTGGAGCTCGGGAAGGAGACGCTGCTGCGCACAGGTGCAGGGCCGCGGGCAGCTCCTCCCTCTGCCCTCGGGCTGGGGCTCAGTCCTGGGGAAGAAGAAACCCTCAGCTGGGGTGATGCCCCTGTCTCAGAGGGGAGAGAGTGTCCCTGGGTCTCCTGATCCTCATCCCAGTGACAGCACTGACTCTCCCAGGGCTCAGCCTTCTCCCTGGACAGTTCCAGTCTGTTCAGGAGGGAAGGAGAGAATTTCCTGACAGAACAGCAGGGGCTCCCTGCTGTCAGCCATGGCCTCTCCCAGGCCTGGTTCTCTGCCCACACCCACTGTCTGTGGACACTGACTCCTGTCATGCTGAGTGTGTCAGCCCTCACACCTCAGGACCGGAAGTCTCCTTTACCTGATGGGAGACATGGAGTCCCCTACACTAGGCTGGTTACCCCAGTTTCTAGAACTTTCCAAAGAATACATTCTCACAGAGCCCGCCCTGTCTTTGGGGTTTGCATCTCTTAGACAACCTAGTTCTATCTATCTACAGTGGTGAATGGTCACAGGAGCCCTTATGGGGTAACCTGGAGAAATATAAACTGTCGAATTGCTTTTTCTTTTTTCTCTCTCTTTTCTTTTTCTTATTTCTTACCTTATTTTTCTTTACTTTTTTTTGAAGGTCTTATTTTGCTGCTGGTCAGTTTTTGTCTGCACTGGAGTGATAGTTTCTCCAGGCCCTTGTATTATCATTTGTATCACAGACAGGATGATTATTCGATAAGTTAATTCAAGGTCCAGCTACAGGAGAGGTTCTTGTGAACTTAGACTGTTTCCTGTCACAATTAAACATCCAGATCCCTCCTGCTCTTCCTCTGCCCCACAAGTTACAGTGCTCCCCCTAGTGAATCATGAATTGGACTTTCTGAGAGACAGGGTCTTCTGCAATCCAGGGCTGGAGTGAGAGGGAAGATCCACACACCCTGTGAGCCCAGTGTGGTCCAGGGAGAGGCGCACTGGGGTCTATTGCACACTCATGAAATCCTGCATAATAAACTTGTACTTTGTTACTCCTCAGGCAGGGGCTGGGAGTCATTTTCTCTGCCTGAAAGTCAGAGGTTCACCACATTTCTGCTACCCACTTTTTGATGGCTCTACACTAGTCAGCAAGATGACCACAGTGGTTGAGTCTCAGTGGTGGCACACTTAGAATAGAGAATATGGCTCCTCTTTCTAATTTACATATGAACTCAGGCACATATTAAATTACATTCTTTTTCATTCTTTTATTCTTTGACTACCTGTCACATGTTATAAAACATTAAATAAGGAAGACATGCTGATCCACTGAATCATGTGGATTCCCTCTTAGCTTCTGAGCCCCCAGGAACATGTGCAGTTCTGTGCTCAGGGGACCAGCTCTACCAACTGGTCACTAGTGTGATGAAAGCTGAAGTGTTCAAACAGACACATAGTTCAGTGTCATCACTGATTTTACTGTGTGTAGTGTACATTTCAGGTTGCCTTGTTAATTGTCAAATTTCTTAAATTTTCCAAACAGAACCCCCAATAGCACGTATAGTCCATCACCCCAGAAAAGAAGGTGATGTCACTCTGAGGTGCTGGGCCATGGGCTTCTACCCTGCTGACATCACCCTGACCTGGCAGTTGAATGGGGAGGACCTGACCCAGGACATGGAGCTTGTGGAGACCAGGCCTTCAGGGGATGGAAACTTCCAGAAGTGGGCATCTGTGGTGGTGCCTCTTGGGAAGGAGCAGAGTTACACTTGCCATGTGCAACATGAGGGGCTGTCTCAGTCCCTCACCCTTAGATGGGGTAAGGAGGGTGTGGGTGCAGAGCTGGAGTAAGGAAAACCTTGAACCTTCTGCAGACCCTGAACTGGTCAGGGCTGAGAGCTGGGTCATGACCCTCACCTTCATTTCCTGTACTGTCCTTCCCAGAGCCTCCTCCATCCACCGACTCAAACATGGCAATCATTGCTGTTCTGGTTGTCCTTGGAGCTGTGGCCATCATTGGTACTGTGGTGGCTTTTGTGATGAAGAGGAAGAGAAACACAGGTAGGAAAGGGTAGGGTTTGAGGTTTCTCTCAGTGTTCTGCACATAATCGGAAACCCATCCACACCCACATTGCTACTGTCTCCACCTGGGTCTTCTGTCAGTTCTGGGAACTTCCTAGTGTCAAGATCTTCCTTGAACTCTCACAGCTTTTCTTCTCACAGGTGAAAAAAGAGGGCACTGTCCTCCAGCTCCACTTTCGTTTGGGAGGCAGGATCATCCCAGGGCCATTGGAGTGAACCTAGAGATGTTGGAGAGCTCTGGGAATCCATAATAGCTCCTCCAGAGAAATCTTTTGGGGGCCTCAGTTGTAACATGATATGAATAAATATACATGTACATACACATATACAGAAGTATATGCATAAACATATAAAATTGTTTTGTTTTACCCTAGGCAGGGACAGCTCCCAGAGCTGTGATATGTCTCTTCCAGATTGTAAAGGTGACACTCTGGGTCCTGACTGGGAAGGGGCAATATGGACATGATTGGGTTTCAGGGACTTCCAGATTCCCCTGTGAGTAGTGGGTTGTTGGAATTTTGTCTTCATAGTGATTATTCATGACTCTTGTTCTCTAGCATGAAGACAGCAGCCTGGAGTGGACTGAGTAACAAGAGATGTGTTCAAGTGTCTCCTGTGATGTCCAGCATCCTCAGTTCTCTTTAGACAGCAGTGTCTGATGTTCCCTGTGAGCCTGTGGGCTCAATGTGAAGAACCGTGGAGCCCAGTCTGCCCTTGCACACCAGGACCTTGTCTCTGCACTGCCTGTGTTCCCTTCCACAGCCAATCTTCTGGTCTAGGGGACATCTGCATCCTGTCAGCTCCATGCTGCTCTGAGCTGCAGCTCCTCATTTCCACACTGAGAATAAGAATCTGAATGTGAACTGGATTGTTCACATCCTTGACCTGAGGGTTGATTGACAGGTAAATAAGGGATTGAGAATATTTAGTGTTTGTGGAGGAAATAAATGGCAGATCCAGAATCTGTGTCACTATGCTCTGTGCATCTGGTGGGTTAGGATAAGGCTATTGGAGTGACTGTAAATAAGGATGTGCCCAGATGAGATCCTTGTTTTTTAAGACAAGATCACCCTTACCTCTGTGTCCTTCTGGCTCTGTTCTCTTCATCACTGTGAAGCATGTGCTGACAGTCTGTGATCACAGGGACACAGGATGGCAGAGACCTTGTCCTGTCCCCAGGATTATGAGAAGCCCAGGCTGCTGTCTTGACTGTGGCTCTTTACTTTGTCTTCTGTGTGTATTTCTTGTGTTTTTAGTTTGTATGGAGGAGTGGGCCTTATTCTTGTTCCTGAAAGTACTTCCTGTCTGGTTCTCCTCATAGACGTCCAAGTGTGACAGCAGTAGGAGGTGTTTCCATTCTTGTCCCCACCAGACACAGCAAGGCTCTGGTCTCAGGACACTTGCCTACACAGATGAAGTAAACTCTTCTGAGCTCCTGCCTCCTTCCAGGAGCCTCCGTGTAGTTCGCCCCATCTTTCCAATCTTTTCCCCAGCTAACCCTGGATTGCAGGATCCACACAGAGGAGGGATCCACAGGCTCTCAGCTCAGATCTGGTCCTGTTGGATTTATGCTGTGCCCATGGCCCCTCTCCTGCCCTGGCTCTGAGGATCCTGGTGCTGCTTCCAGAGAAGATTCCAAGGTTGATGCGATGAGTCTACTTTAGATTTATGTTTATTTTAAAAGCTGGTCCAGGGACTAGACAGATGGCCCAGGGCAGAGACAAACTGTGCTGCCCTGTGACTCTTATCAGGGGTTTTGCCTTTCCACAGTTTTACTGACATGGATTAAGTATGATCTACTGTAACAAGGAAAGCATGGTAGAAATAAGTGACACACATGTTTTTTACATCATTATCTTTCTTTCATGGGATGAAGACTCTGTCCCACTTGATGTGAGACCTTTGCCTCTTCTGTCCTGTGTCCACGTTGTTCACAATGCACAGGGCTGAGGTGCTTGGGGCAGACTGAGCTGTCACATGCACAGTTTTGCTGTCCTAATGCCTGGGTCTCTCACTCCCACAACTCAGCTCATCTGTCATCTCCCACCAACACAGGGAGTGAGCACAGGGCAGTGGGGAGGGGGAGGAAATAAATCACATCTATTCCATTACCCTGTTCTCAGCATTCTGCATGCAACTGTTATTCATCTCTTACTGCAGTTGATGTAGCAACCTTTTCATAGGAGTGTGTACACAGTGAACACACAGAGTGCAGACAGGGTTTACTGCTGTGCAGGGTTCAGACACAGGCTCAGACTAGGATTTTTTTTTCCCATCAGAGAAGGGACAACTGTATTAAGGAATGTGTAGCTACATACATGTATGTTCATAGGTGGTCTCAAGATTTAAATATGTTAGACTGGAACAACAAGGGAACTACTTGGAAAGGGGCAGCAGCAGAGGCAGACAGGGCGATTAGAGATGAAATAACAAGAGTGCCAGGATTTACATGTGTGTAAATGCCACACACTAGCTGATCTAGAGGTGTGCTGCTGACCACAGAACTCCATGGGGGATCCAGAATGTTAGGGCTTCAAACACAGACTCAACTGCGTAGTTTATCTGAAGGATGCCTGAGGTCATGAGACCCCATCCCAGTCAAAGGAACAACCAAGATGCCTGAAGCTGGGTTAGGGGAGCTGGCTTCTTTTTCATGCTCTCTGTGTGGTCGGGGAAATGCTGGATGACATGAAAAAACATATCCCCAGAGAAAGAGCAGGATGCTACTGATGCACAGATCACCATCATGGCCTTAAGGTGCCACACACCTGCTTGTGTTCATGGCCTTGATCTGTCTCCTTGTTCTCTGATACTTGCGAGGCATTTTGTGTGACTTCAATTATGATAGACATTCAACTTTCCACAGAAATGTTGGGAGACACAGCATCCCAGGAAAAAGATCAAGAGCCTTCGGGGGTCTCAACCTGGGAAGTATACTGCAGTCTCCACACAGGATATCATCCTATCACCTAACAGGGACACCTGCTAAGGAAGGACACTGAAGCCAGACAGAGCATCTTCTCAGGACACAGTATTAGGCCTTAAGAGCCTGTCTTTAATGACTTGGCTCTGAAATATCCCAAGTCCCTGATGAATATTTATTAGATTTAAAATAACCTTTAAAATAGTCACACAAAAGCCATATAGACATAAATGGAATTAAAGTTAAATTGGACATTACACAATTCATCTGATGTATTTGTGTTGATTGGTCTCAGCCGCACACTTCTGTAAGTCTAAATTTCTCAGACAAGAACAAAGTTTCATTACTTATAAAAATGTAGCCTTTCCTTGACATTCTAACTTGTCAGAAATTTGATTGCACCCTATTCCTGTCAACCAGGTGACACTCCTGTCATTGCCCCAGCTAATTTACATGTGAATTTGCATGTCAGGGTCTCATTACCTCAACAGATGTGCCAGCTATTTGCTGTCAGTGCATGAGGTTTATATGGCATTTACAAAATATCTTCAAGTGACTGGAAAGATGGCCCCCAGGAAGAACATTTGCTGCTCCTCCAGAGAGTGATGGTTGTGACCCCAGCACCCTGTCTCCTTGCGGATGGGAAAGGGAGATCCACACCAGAGTGTTACTCCATCTCTACCTCTGACATCCTCTCCTAGTTTCCTTGGACACTGAACATTCATGGGGCTGCATACGCAGGCAAGCAGTGTGTCTGAAGGCAAGAGAAAACACCAAACAACCCCTAAGGGTGGATGAAAGGAACCAAAGCTGGTGTCATCTGTCACATGTGGAAATGGAAGATCTGGGACACTCTGCTGAATTTCTAACACCAATAAGCCCATTTTTAAAAATACACAATCCAGTTATTATAATTATAAGCTATAAGCCTAGACCAACTAGGAGACACTGAAGAGGTTAGCTCAGGAACTTTGGAAATGTCAAGAGACACCTTGCTGGATGGGAGAGGCTAATTAACATTCCTGGGTCAGAGGACACTTGCTGGATTAATGTTCCTCCATCAGAGGAACAAAGGAGAGGCTGGTTAACATTTCTCAGACCACATGGAAGGGAACCCACCTGCCAGTGGGGAAGGGCCAGAGCACATAGATACATTCCACAGGATGAACCAACCCTTGCTACATACAGACAAGGGAGGTCCTTGCCACCTCATTTCCTAAAGACCTATCAGTTTAAAAATCACTGTTCTGCCAATCACTATTGTGCCTAATGGCTGCTACCCCTAGAAATTGTATAAATGTCCAATGAAAAAGTTGAGCAAGGTCACATCTCCTTTTGGGATGCAAGATGGCCCTAGCATGCTGGAACATTAAAACTTCCTCTTGCATTTTGCAGGATCTCTTGTCTCCCTGTGTTCACTCTGGGGTCTCTAGTAAACTAAGACTCTTGTAAACTAAGGCTCTGCTCCTTGGAGACTTACAACACATTGCTACTTATGGTTTCTCCTGGCCACATGTTCTGGTCCATCATGGCTTCCCCTGCTTTTCTCTTTGGGAGTTGCACAGCCTAATAGACACCTTTAAGCCAAGAGCGTTCTGTATATTTAAACAGGTTCTTGTGGGGGCTTAGACCTTACTACACCTTTTTTTTTCTGTAAACAATATTTATTAAACTCAACAAGGACAAGAGGCAGAGCATGCAATCAGTTGACAGGGTGAACATAGGAAAACACAGGAAGTAGAAAGGAGGGAGATTGAGTTGGAGGGAACTGAAGACAGTGTGGAGAAGAAGGAGCTTTTCCTTCTGAGACCTTGGTAGAGTAGAAAGTGTTTTCCCTGCCTCACTGAGCCAGTGGTTTTCACCCCGTCATATGGCTCCTTGTCTTCATTGGTAAAATTGAATGACTTGGATTTGATTTGAAAACAACATACAATGAAAACAGATGTTTTAAAATAGCAACTTTGTGGCTCTCCTCCATCTTGACTGATGACTTCATTAAATAGAAGGACTGGCAGCCATCTTTACTAAGGTTAAAGAGTATATGTCCTGTGAGCTCACTAACATCATCACTTGACCACATGTCACAAAACAATGACAGAAAACCTCTTTGTCCTAATGAGTTTTCTGTATATCATTGTATCTCTTTGTAGACTAAAGAAGTATCAACAAGTTCAAGTATTTCTGATTGGCATAAGTTTTTGTATGAAGATGAAAATTTAAGGTTATATTTGTTACAACATATTGCAATATGTGATTTGACCCTGGTTTAGAATACACGGTATGTGATGATAAAATTGTAAGATTATACGGATCTACTTGGATTAGCAAAAGGTGATATAAGATATATTTCTAACCTCTTGCCTCTGCTAACTGCTCAGCACCAAGCTGCTAAAAATGTAGATAAGTATAACACATGTTTGATGAACAAGGTAGGCATTTTATTCTAAAATTAAATGTTATGAGCATGTGAGCATTATATATATTCATATACATGTGATTTGTGTCAGATCCTTGGAACTCTATTTAAAGACCATTGTGAGCTGTGGTGTGGCTGCTGGGTTTTGAACCTGGATCTTCTGGAAGAGTAGCTGGTGCTCTTCACTTATGAGCCATCTCTCCACCCAGTTATATTCAATAAATATGGAATACTGATAATAAGCTATATATTGCTAATGGCTACTCAGATTCACAGTGATATTTGTGTTGGTTTTTTACTTTGCTCACGTTGTTAAGCTTTAGCTATTTGGAGAAACTGAGTCATACAAATCTGTGGTATTCTATAATGGTAAACTCTAAAGAAAGATACCAGTCTCCTATAGACTAAACTTTATGGCATTCGTGTTTTATTTAGATGATAAAGAGTCTTCAACTGAAATTACTAAAGCTCAAATATAACAGAGATAAAGTCACAAAATCTTAATCTTATGAAAGCTACTGACTTATTAAAAACTGTTGAAGACAACTAAGAGATGAAAGTTAAGAACAGGAACAAGGTTTATTTAGCCTCCTGTAGAGCTTTCCAAAGTTAAACCTAAAACAAGTTACTAGAAACAAGGAAAGTTTGTTCAGTATAGATATCCTTAGTAGCTAACAGTCTGCAAAACTTTTCAGAGATCTGCTGAATATGGCATTTAAAATGTTTAATGGAAAAGGCTTACTATGACAGACAGTGACCCCCAACTACTAGAAGTGATCCCCAGGTCTTTACAGCAGATGAAACAGTAGAGAAGAACTCCACTTTGAGATTACTTTAAATGTGACAAAGCCAGCCATTGGGTGAAAATCTTCCCTTCATGTGTCTGTCACCAGGACCCTGTCCAAACTGTGGACATGCAGGATACTGGGGAGTTGCTTTCCTTGCTTTGCTAAGACAAGGCAGACAGATCCCCAGGGTCCTCCTCCAATGGACAGTCTTTCGACCTTCTGGACCAAGCAGGGAAGACTAATGCTGCCCTAGGTCCTCCTCCCCAATGAAATGACTACCACAGCGGAACCTTCAGTGATTGTCTAGGTAACAGATAAGTCTGTCATTTTTAGTAGATTTTGAAGCTGCTTGCTCTGTACTTCCTGCTTACTCAGGTGAAATCCAACCTTAGCATATCTCTGATGGTGTTGACTAGGGAGACCTTGTCACTTTAACAGCAAGCAACAACACAGGCTTCAGGTGCTTCTCAGTTCTCTTCATGTGTAACAATCAGGGGCACTTTCCTAGAGTTGCTACTAGGTCTAGATACTGATCACATTGTTACCAGATTCTAAGAAGAGATAAACTCCCACAACAGATTTCAAGTGTAACTTTTGACTATTCCTTTATGTAAAGGAAGTTGTTTTACCAGGACTGCTCACAGTTACCAACCACCTGTGTCTTGTGGTGAATAATTGGAGGGGGAAAAAACTGTAATGTTCATATAAGTTCTAAAGATATATAAGTTCAAGTAAGTTGCAAGGATCTTAAATTTTGCTTTGAGATCTGTGAATGTGACTTAGAAAGGTCTAAAAAAGTGGTTTAACTGCAATTTATAAAGGTCTAAGGAGTTGTTTTAAGGTGTGTAAATGTAATTCGATAGAGGTATAAGAAAGTGATTTAAGGTGTATGTAAAAATGAAGAATGTTTCAGATTTCTTCCCTCTGTATGCTATTCTTATATTAAGATCTAAAAAGTTTAGAGTTTTAAAACTAATCAATGGAGCTCTGATGAATTATTTATCTAACTATGACAAACAGTGATTGCTTTATCATAGTCAAAGCTCAAGATTATGAATTTTCCTTTGGTTGTTGTCTAAGTATAGACTTAAAAGTGCTTCTCCATGAGCTAAAAACACCTGTCCAATCTATATACACCCAGTGTCTTCGATACAGGAAAGAGTATTCCCCGTACACCACCCCAAGGATCACACTCGCTGTGGTATTTCCACACCGACATGTCCTCTGCCCGGCCTCGGGGAGCCCCTGTTCATCTGTCAGCTATGTGGATGACACTTGGTTCGTGCCCTTCGACAGTGACACGGAGAATCCGAGGATGGAGCTGCAGGTGATATGGGTGGAGCAGGAGGGTCCAGAGTATTGGGAGCGGGAGACACAGATCGCAAAGGGCCTGGCAGACTTTCAAGTGGACCTGAGAACCCTGCTCAACTACTACAACCAAGCAAGGGCAGTGATGACCCCAGGTTGGAGGTATGACCCCTCCATGTCCTGACACAGGGTCAAGATTCCCGGGTCCAAAGTCCATGTTCGTGAACAGAACCCCCCTGGATCCATTTCCCTTTCAGTTTGGAGAAGTCCACTGGTGGGAGGGCGGGGCAGGAGTGTGGCGGGTCAGATGGGTGGGGACGGGGGTTATGGATGGTAGGGGTGCATGTTAGTTGGTGTGGTCGGAGGGCGGGGCCGGGTGAGTGGGCGGCGCTGACCGCAAGTTTCTGCAGACTCTCACATGGCTGTACATGGGTCAGATGGAGCCTCCTCAGGGTATAATCAATAAGCCTAGCTGCCAGGATTACATCGCCCTGAACCAAGACCTGAAAATGTGGATGGCGTGGATATGGCAGTGAGATCACCCAAAGCAAGTGGGAGCAGGCTGATGCTGCAGAGGAACACAAGGCCTACCTGGAGGGCAAGTGCATGGAGTGCTTGGCAGATACCTGGAGCTTGGGAAGGAGACCTGCTGCGCACAGGTGCAGGGACACATAGCGTGAACTTTTCTGCTGTTTGTGTTGCTCCCTCCTGCTGACTGGACCTAGGCCTGCCTGTCTCTACTAGGTTCTGTCACCACTGTTGCTAACCAGACTTTAGGAAACCAGACTGCTGGTGTATCCGTGAGGTGTTTGCAAGTGCATGGAGCTGCCACTGGTGACCTGTGAATGAACTGCTGATTTCCAGACAACACAAACAGGAGTTGCTCCAGAGAACAATTTCTAAACAGGTCCACTCCCGATCCCTCAACCAACCTAGTATCATTTCTTTTCCACTACCTCTGGTTGGTGGTGAGTTAAAGGAAAGTTAAAGTGTTTAAGAACCATCATTAAAAATAGAATTTGAAAGAACTAAAGTTACACTGGTCCAGCAGGCAGGAGGGGTCATCTGAATCCTGTCAGCTCCATGCTGCCCTGAGCTGCAGCTCCTCATGTCCACACTGAGAATAAGAATCTGAATGTGAACTTGATTGTTCACAACCTTGACCTGAGAGTTGATTGACAGGTAACCTAAAGGACAGAGAATACTAAGTGTTTGTAAGGAAATAATTAGCAGATGGAGAACCTTCCAGAATCTGTGTTATAAGCTGTGTGTATCTGGTGGGACAGGATAAGCTGGTGAGGGCTGAGTGTGAACAGGGCTGGTCCAGGTGGAGCTCAGTGTGTGTTATCTTTGATGGAGTCACTTCTTGGCTGTGTCACCTCTGGGCTCTGCTGTCTCCATCACTGTAAATCACCTGCTGAGAGTCTGTGATCACAAGGACACAGGGATGGCCAGACCCTTGTCCTGTCCCTAGGATTATAAATACCCAGGGCTGGAGGTTAGAGACTCAAGCAGGGATTCTTTAAAATCCTGGTTACATTAGGTAAGTCACACTACATTTCCTCCCCACACCCCTCTATTTGTTTTAGCTACTAATGATGCAGTCTTGAAGCTGAAAGGCCATTCTCTGTAGCCATGCTTCTCTGATGATTTCTGCTTCTTTCGTTCCAGTGTCTTTTCCAGGGTTCTTGGTGTCTGGTGTGATCTCTCTGTTCATCCCTCAGGAGCACATCCACAGCTGAGACAAGACCTAATAGCAATGGTTCTCTCTCTCTATAACTTGAGTACAGATTCTTGCACCTGGACTATCTTATATTTAAAATCTTAATCTCCACTACCAGCTCTATGGACTTGTGGTTTGCAGCCCTGACTTGGGCATGCAGGATGCAGTATTCAGCATTGTCTGTCTTAAAATTCTCTTCATAAGCCTGTTGTTTCTCTGCATTGTGTATGGCTCTGTATTGCAGAGTACCAAAGTCCTTCTCAGAGGCCTGTAACCATTTAAATTAACTAATATTTATAGCACCAAAGACACCGGAGAAATAAACTGAGGCAATAACTTACTACTTCAGCAATGAAACTTTATTTTCTAAACTATATATGAGATATCTATTTGAAAGAATGATCCTACAACTAAACTGCCAGCTCTTCAGAAATCTCTGTGTCATTCTACCAAGCTAGCTTGTCTGGTTTTCTCTTGAGCTCCTCCAAACCCAAGAAGGGGCTTTAGTTCTTTTTCCTAGATTTTTGTTTCATCTGTATATTGCCAGATTTTCTCTGTTGTTCCTGCAAGCGCAAAGAAAAGCCTAAACTTATGGGAGCTTCTGCCATAAAGGCTTTTCAAAGCTGAGAGAATGAGAACATGGTTCCCTGCTGTCCTGGATTAAATACAAGCTACCGCTGGGAGTCTTTTTTTCCCGTGAAGACATACAGGAACTATGTTGCAGCAATGGTTTCTGAGGGGCTCACCTCAAACGCTTCTGTGCCACAAAACTCTTCAAAGCAGCAACAGGCCCCTCCTTCCCGACCCAGACTATGTCCAAAGGAGTAAAATGTCCCACAGAAGCTGTCCATGTTTGTGCACTCCTTCCCCCCTCAGCAGGAGCTGATCCTCAGGAGCAGTCCATTGTAATGACTCCTTCTTCCCTGCCTCAGCCTACTGCCTTGCTTAAACCCTGCAGGAACTGTTCCACAGGAGCTGTCCACAGGATTATGCCTGCTCTCCAGCCTCCCCAAGCAGCCAACAGAGATGGTCCTCAGCAAAAGCCAGATGCAGTTGGGAAGGACATTCCACCCTAAGCCTTGGCCCCAATGCAAGGAAAAGAGAGGGGTGAAAAAAAAGACACCAATTCCTGGGCAGGAAACCCCACCAACCTCTGAGCCTCTTCCCACCCACAAGTGAAGGATTTGAGATCCCACCAATCCTCACACTGGAAATCTCTTCCCCTGAGAAGCTTTGCCCCCTCATAAATCCTATATAAGCAACTTCCCTTTACTGATTCCCTGCTGTTAGTTCCGAAGAGCCAAGGGCAGCTGTAGGACCCCAAAGGCTGCTATGCCCTAGCTGAGCCTTTCCTTATGCTGCTGTCTACTAAGTAACATTCTGAAGTTCCTCTAAGATCAAAAACATCCTGTTGAAGGATGGGGCCCCAGGAAGGGAATTTACACTTGACATCCTATTGCCCCCCAGTTGAGTTCCTGTTTTTTCCTGAGTTTGTATTTTTCCTTCCCTGGCTTGGTGTATATATTGAACCTGCCCAGTAAAGGCATTGGCATTCTCTCACAATGGATGACCCGAGTCTGAGTCTTTCTTAATCCTCCAGGCCTACACCGAGCTCGATACCGTGGGCATGCCAGAGCTGTCAGGCAGCCATTCCTGGATTCATTCCTCCACATCTGGATGCTCCAATAATCTATTTCATGAGATTTGCTGCCTGGTATGACTCTCATCAGAAGAAGCCAAGAGGAAAAGCAGAATGAAGAAAAGAAAGAAGAGAAGGAGCAGGGCTGAGGCTGCTGAGATCCTTAGCTCAGCTGAGGAGACCCTCCCCTGGAAGCTACAATGCCTCTGTGAGGAGGCTCCTCTCAGAGCTCTGTGGTTCCTGGATCCTGTGTCTCAGGAAGCCCTTCCACTGGGACACTGTCCACCTCAGAGCTGTGTGATTCCTGAGCTTCCAAGTCCCAAGATACCCTTCATCTGAGCAGAAATGTTTACATCTACAGCACCTCCCCAAACCCCCAGTCAGAACACTCTGTAATCTCAGAAACATTGGGAACAATTATCCTCAGCCACAGTGGCCCAGGGATCCAGAATCTCCATCCATATGTCCCTGTTAATCTACATTTAAACAAGACAATATCCACTGGCTTGGTGTCTCTTCCCAGTAACAGACTTAAAAAATAATATAAAACCATCTGTGAGGGTGGAATTCATGCCCCATGCATAAAAAAAAATCTATTATACAAAATTTCAGGAGTGATCTTTAACCCCCTAGACTGGAGAATATGTATTAGCTACTTTCTTTAGTCTCCTGTTTGCACAGTGGGCAGTACTGTTTTGGAGATGAATGTCAGATGCAGGCTAGAAAAAGTGATACACATAGACAAGAAATAGGACCACAACAAGGTCAACCCACATCCATTAATAAATTGAGACTAGGACAAATTGTTCAGTCAGTGTAATTTCTCCACAGGTATTTAGTAAGCCTTACTCCCTGCTGGCTGCTTTAAGCAGGTCAGTTTAAGCACACTCTAGGCCTGGGACCATATAATGCCCTAATTGCCTTCTCAGTACCTAAAGTCAATATCTCAGGACCAGCTGATAGGGTTGAGTGGAGGGAATTCTCTCAAGCAGGCTAACAGCTCCACCATTTTAAAGAAGCTGTAGCTGGTGCATTAAAACCCCTTTTAACTCAGGCCTCTATATATTTCATTACTTGAATGACTTGTTAATATGACAAACTAAAAGACAAGATCAAAACCTAACCTCAGAGAACCTTAAACAACAAGCCATAAAAGCCCTCACAGAAAGAGGATTTATATTATCCAAAATTAAGATTCAACTTCTTTGGGCTGGAGAGATGGCTCAGCAGTTAAGAGCACTACTATTCTTCCAGAGGTCCTGATTTTAATTACCAGCAACCAATGGTGGCTAAAAACCATATGTCATGGAATCCAATACTCTATTCTGGTGTCTCTGAAGAGAGCTAAAGTGTACTCATAAACATAAAATAGAATAAATATTTAAAATGAAAGATTCAACTTATTGGACCCATCACATTTCTGTAGAGAGAAATCAATGTACTCTCAGTCTGGCCAGCTACACCTGTCAGTGACTTCCCCAGTGCATTAACCCTGAATACCCTTCAAAGCTTCTTAGGCAGTATTAATTAGTTTAGGTATTGGCTCACAATACCAACCAGGCAATCACAGCCTCTATTCCATTTACCTAAGGGTGACAATGACTCGCTTCTCTCTCTCTCCTCTCTCACTTATCCCAGCAGCCAGAGGGACCCTTTGTTCTATTAAACACCACATTAGAAACACCTGGCATGTTATGATCCACAACACCCAATCCAGGTCTTTACATTCAGTTCTTCCCCACAGTGGTTGGAGCCTTACATCAAACTCAGGTGTCGCATCCACCTTGACCAGCAAGTAAGACAGACACGGTCAGATCCTTCTCAATCAGCTTTATTACAGGAACAAACTTGACTTATGGACGGGGACCCCAAGCAGCAGAAACGAGCTGCTTATATATCTGCCCAAGATGGGCTAGGCAACGTGTTCTCTCAGGATAGGTTAAACTGCCAGTACCTCATGAGCATATTCTCTCAGGATAGATTAGACTGCCAATACCTCATTAGCATAAGCCCGCTTGGGAGGGGCTCAAAGCCGACGCATGCACACGGGCTTGTTTACTCAGAAAGCTGAGCTGGTCATGCCGGAAACCGGCACCATCTTAAATCGGCTGCCTACATCTCCCCCTTATTTATTTTATAAATTTGAAGTAGGCTACCTATGGACCCTTCAGATCCATCTCCTAGGCCTCCCACACCCAAACATACTTGAATTCATATACCAGGTAGTTGACAAGAGGCGTTGGAAGGCACTCCTAGAAAGAGTCACAGTTGTGACGGCAAGTCAGCGGATGGAAAGCAGGGTCTGAGCCCTTGTGCAAGTGTAGAAGGCATGGTAATGGAGGACTATATTCTTCCCCATACCCGCCTTCATGCTTTTTTTCAGGGAGAGGTAAATTTGGGACAAAACCTCTATGCACTCAGACATGCTTTCAGAGAATCTATCTCAGGAATGAGAGCATCTCTAGTCAAGGTGCTCCTTGTACTCCCCGCTTCAGAAAATTGAGATGGTGCCATAGGAGCCTCATGAATGTACACCATTGGTAATGGTCAAGATGGTCAGGATCTAGGGATAATGCCTGGATGGCCATTTGGGTCCAGGAGGTTTCCCACTATATCTCCTTAAGAGAGGCCAGCCAAATACCTGGGGGAGCACCTTCCTCCATGACAGTCAGTGCCTGGTAAACTATAGCCTTATGTCTTGCATGGTCACGGTGCAAGCGACACAGGAACCAAAGGCAAAAACCACATCCCAGGAGAACAGCGACCCCCCAGGCAAATACTCCCACCCATTCTTTAAAGAAGTTGAGGGCATCCTTGACCCAAGTGGTGAGCCCCTCCAAAGAAACGGGATCCAGGCGGTGCCTTCAGGGTGGCGATCTGCAACAGGAGCCTCCTGGAAAGGTCCTCACCTTCCTTAGACCAATTTCATTTTAGATATTCAGACAGGAGGCGCTCTGATTGAGAGACTGAGAGGAGTTATAAACCAATGGAGTAATACACAATCCCCTGTAAGAGGAGACGCAAGAGAGTTGGGTAAGTTTATATAAGTCCTCGACACTCTCTTGAACCAGGTCGACTCGCTGATTAACAAGGAGAATCCCTGAGGAGAGATGGGCGTTAAACTCCTCTTGGGTAGTTAGGGCAGTATTATTATTGATTGTAGCAGCAGTTTGAACCTGGCTGGTCATAGCTACAGCCGCCGTGGTTGCCGCGGCTGCAGAGACTACAATAGCGGCCACTATGGCTGCGGCAATGCCGAAGTCTCTTTTTTGCCTAATAAGGTTGAGAAGGGGAAAGGTTCCAGGGTTAGTTTCCACCGGTATGGGAACAAAGGTGGGTAGTCTGACTAATAAGGCAGTATCATTACCGCCCATCCAGCATTCGGCTAAGTAACAAGTGGTACTGGAAGAGTTGCACGATAATTGATTATAAGTTATATTATTAGCAAGCAGGAAGAAAAATGGTGGCTGGACACACACCAGAGCAGGTTTAGTGGAACGGTAAAAGGCATTGGCCATTAAACTATTAAACCTAATAGACTGCAATCTATTATTGACTCTGGTGGCAGAGATGTTCCACAATTCTAAGCTTTCACCCTTTAGCCGTGAAAATGGAGTGAGGGAGGTGAAAGCCCCTACCTCGTTAGAAAGTAGCCATTGGTACCAGGGCCAAGCCTTACAATGGCCAGCAGAGCTGTCGGTGCCATTATAAATAGATCTGCGTAGTGGAGGGGAAAATTCAAAACCCTTGAGATTTCCTTAGAATAATGAAGTTGGCTTTGGCAGGAGTAAAATCAGGTGGAAATTCCTCATAAGGAGGACACGCCGGGAGCACCCTACGTTTAGTAGAGTTCCTACCGCTCCCAAAAGGCAAAGGTATGGTGGCATTGTGGATCATGAATAGCGTGGTGATGTTTAGGGGAACATAAGTCTGCCCCGAGGCATTTCCCGAACCTTGTACTGTCCTGAACTCACCTGACCAAGCACAGTAACCAAGACCCCTGTGTCAACTTTACTATTTGCAAGGGATCCAACCAAGCGGACACATTGGCTCTAACAAACTCAATACAAGGAGCAGAGTTTTGATTTAGGGTAAAGCACAATGATTGTGAGTGTAAAGTTTGTGGCCTTATATCTTTGAGGGGGATCATATTTTGGGACAATATAGGGTACATTGTGAGCACATGAAGTAGAGAAAAAAGGTAGGAAGGACTGGGGAGTTAGAATGGACCGGCATGGGCACCGGCCATGTGCGTGTAACAGCCCACAAAGATATGAAATCACCCGATGTCCACTGCAGCAGCAGGATCAATAGCAGGACTCGTGGCTTCAACATTCCTTTTTTCATCCGGGACCACCGGGTTGGAGATCTTCCGAGTCAGTCTCTCAGGGACCCAGACAGGATTTTCTTGGTCCTCTAGGAAAAACACAAACAGAACCTGTGCTCTTACGAGCACGGGATCTGGCCCTTACCATGTGTTTGTTATGATATCTTTCCATTTTACCTTTTCTGGCAGATGGCGTAGGTGATTATGATGTCTGTCAGCAGCAGACTGGCCCTAGCATCCAAATTTAGAAAATTTAAGGTAAATAGTGCTAAGGATAGTCTATGCTTGGGGGTAAGGCCGTGGCCTATTCCCCCTTTTTGTTTTTGAAGGCATTCCTTGAGCGTACGGTGCGCTCTTTCTACTATGCCTTGACCCTGAGGGTTATAGGCAGACCATGAGTGAGTCAGACTTCCATGCATTGACAAAAGGAAGAAAAAGTCTGAGCCGTATAAGCTGGTCCATTGTCAGTCTTAAGTTTTGGGGTTTTCCCCAAGCTGCCCATGCCTCCAAGCAATAGTAATTACATTGGTGGTCTTTTCTTCAGATAAGGGAGTGGCGTGGATAACCCCGAATAGGTATCTACTGATACATGGACGTATTTTAGGGTTCGAAATCTGAGAGATTGTGACATCCATTTGCCAAACCCTGAGGGGTGAGATGCCTCAAGGGTTGATGCCCACATGTGGTGGATGTAAATGTACAATGCATTGGGGGCAATCGAGCACAATTTGGCGAGCTGAGGCCCGTGGCAGGTTGAATTTTTGTTGTAATATCTTAGAATTTACATGAAAACGTTGATGAAAATGTGCCGCATGGTCCCAAGCACTGCTCAGGAAGATGCACTCCCTTCGAGTCCATACATCTACTGCATTATTTCCAGTGCTCAAGGGTCCTGGTAATGCCGTGTGAGCTCTAATATGTTGGATAAAGAATTTGTTGGTGCGCTGTCTAACTATGTTTTGCAAAGTTTTAAAGAGAGCGGCACACTGTACTACTGGCTTTGATGGGGCCTGCGACCTCCAGGACTTTGACACCATTTACTACATATGCAGAATTGGAGAGCAGGTTAAAAGCAAAATGACAGGGTTTGAAAACCTCTAGGACTATTTGTAGCTCAACAACCTGAGGCGATCCAGGCTGGAATTGGCACAATACGGGCTCAGAGTTTTCTACCAGGTATGCTCCAGAAGCAACTTTTTTATGTTTAATAATAAACTCTTTAATAACTTATTTAAGTGGCCTCAGACTTGTAGACATAAATCAGAGCCCAGCAGTTTTTTGGTTTTTTGAGACAAAATAAAGCTGTCTACTCAATCTTTGGCTGTTTTGAGGTGTTAAGTGTCAAAAACTGTAATTTCTGGTCTCAGGGATCACAAAAGGCAGATTAACTATAGTGGCACAGCAATCTAGATAAACAAACTTTTATCATATAGTGACCCCAATGTAAAAAGCAAAATTACATGGTCAATAGTTTTGTAAGATCTGTAATTTATCTTATATATAGATTTGTCATGGCATTTTCCTGGGGTCCAGGCAATCTAGTATAAGCTCTTAAATGTCTTATAAAATTAAAGGAAAATATATGTTTCTTAAATTGAGCCATATTTGTGAAATTTGAAAATTAGCAATATCTAAAAAGAAACAATTTCAAGCAATTATAAATCGTGATTTCTATCTTGGCCATTTTTTTGCATTTTAAATCGTGACTACAGCACGTAGTTTAATTATTTGTACTGAAACAGGGGATCTCAGGAGAGTAAATATGTAATTTAATTATATATATTGTCTTTTTATTAAATGAGCTGTCTATTAATATAGTAAACACACCTTTTGCGGGCTATATTTATAAATATATAAGAAATACAAGAGCATGTATAGAGAAAAGCTGTAACAAGTTGATCATGTATTAGGCCAAATATCAGTATTTTTAATAATCAATTATATTATTATTTGGAATAAGAAATATTTTATTAAGTTCTTCTTTAAGATACCTTTGTGATCTTAACCATAAATTTTATATTAACATAGCAAAAGCTTCAAAACAGGATATTAAAACTCTTTTAGAAATAAAGAAATATAAATCTAAATAAATTATATATATATATTTATATATATATAAATCTTTTATCAAAGGACTGTTATAAAACAGCCAACAACTAATTAATTTACATATCTATCAATAATAGTTTCTTATATTTCCTATAAAATTATTCTTCTATCAGCCAAAAGAAATTAAGGTTTGTATCTCTCTTGAGAACATTAAACAGAGGTTTAAATTCTTTTGTGGAGAGCTTAAAATAAGATCTTAGCCAATTAGCATCTCCTAGAAACCTTTGAAAATAATTTAAAATAAATAAACTATCTTTTTTTTTATTTGAATCTTATGTCACAATTTATTTAGGAATATAGCTGATGTCTCAAATATTAAAAAGATATTGTCTTTGGATGTTTTTGGAGCAATAAGCACTCTCCAAAATGTTAAAGCTCTTTCATACATCTGGTTTTGAATGACTCCAACTTTGAATTACCAGTTTTAATCTAGTTTTTTATTACCAAAATTATGAATTTGCAATCATACCCAATAACATATAACCAGAACATATAGAGCATACTTATATATTTTTTAACCAATTAAGAATAAGAATAAATGTACATCTAAACAAATTTTTCTTACCTTTTTAACTGTAATTTAAGAGAAAAGCACTTATCAAACTGGGAGACACCCTTACTGCAGAAACTGTTGGCCTCCTTCCAAGAGCCGCTTATGAAAACAGTTAACTCTTTTCAAGGTTGCTTCTGCCAGTGCTCTTCTCCCAGCCACAGAGCAGGGTAAATTATCAGTTTTTGCTGTGTAAATTGAGACTGTTCCCAAGGAAGTTTCAAACTAAATCGAGCAAGCAGTTTTCAAACATGAAACATAGACAACAATCATTCCAAAGAAAGACAAATAAATAACACATATGGACAAATTGGTATACCAATGACAATAAATATAGAAAGCAAAACTGAGAATCTCTCCTCAAGAGAGCCAGAGAGACTAGGGTGTCCCCCAATCATCTCTTGCTTCTCAGGAGGGCTCTGTAATAAGTTTTTTGTTTTTCTTTTGTTAACACGCCAGAGAGCGGGCAACTTCTTTCTCTTTTACTCTTCCTCTCTCTCTCATTTTCAAGGTTCAACTTCTTATCTCTTTCTTAGGAGATATAACATTTTTTACCAATAGCCTTCTCTTGGGAGAACAGCACTATGAAAACAAAGAATTTTTAAAGATCTGTTTTTCTTAACCCTAGTTCCCTGTGTTCTGAAGATAGGCTCTTGGAGCTGTGTCATAAAGAGTGATTGTTTATAAAATGTTTCTCCCATGCTTTGTCTTTAATGAACTTTTAGGTATCTGCGGTGGTAGAGCTGTGGGAGGTGCCATTATGAGTGGTCCCCACTTCTGGCGAAAAGATAAAATATTCCTTCTTTGCCCACTGCACTCCTCTGTCTTGGCACCCTCCTTCGGTAAGGGAGTTTCCGAATAGACCAGTGGTGCGGAGGGAGGGACAGGAGCCAAGAACGCCCTCCTTTAAGGGAGGCAGAACTCTTTTCCTCTTTCTTCTCTTGTACTTTTTTCTGTCCCCTCCCCTCTTCTCCTTTCTGCAATTTAACTTTTCTATCTCCTCCAAGAGATCTTCAAATGGCCAGAAATGGCAAACCAAGGAGCGATGGCATCTACCTCAGACAAAAAGGTGGCCAGTGTCTGTTTCTTTATTTTCAGGCCCTTAATGTTTAATTGCTCTTGGGGGCGAGAAAAAGCGGGTGAGTTGGAGAATTTCCCATTTTATGTCTCTGTTTCTTTACTTTCACTTTTTGTTCGGTACCACACCGAAACTTTTTGCTCCGCGTTCCGGAGACTTTTTAATTGCTCTTATACCAGAGTCTTTTAAATTGCTCTTGCTTCGCCGCTGTACCTGCGGACCTTTTAGGGCGCTTATCACAACAGTGTCTTACAGTGCAAGATCTCCTCTCTTCTCTGCCTGCTTATCTACGCAGGGCTTACCGAGGAGGCGGCCGGCTCGACTTACAGCCTGCGTCTTTGATTTCTCTTCCCAGCAGACGAACTCATGCCCTGGATGATGACAATTTAGGCACAAGCAAAACCCATACACTAGAAAAAACACTATTACGACACCCAAGCCAACCCACACCGGGTCTACAATAAATATCATATTTGTCCCTAAACCAGGAACCTTAAACTTGTCTCCTTCTGAGAACCTTACTTCTAGAGCCTTACCATGCCCTAGGACTTACCGGTACTACAGTTCCTGAGCTGTTGAGTTCTGAATCCATCAGATTGTCGTCCTCGGGTCCCCTATGGGCCACCAGATGTCACATCCGCCTTGACCAGCAAGTAAGACATGACAGGGTCGATCCTTCTCAATCAGCTTTATTACAGGAACAAACTTGACTTATGGATGGGGACCCCAAGCAGCAGAAACGAGCTGCTTATATATCTGCCCAAGATGGGCTAGGCGAGTGTTCTCTCAGGATAGGTTAAACTGCCAATACCTCATTAGCATATTCTCTCAGGATAGGTTAGACTGCCAATACCTCATTAGCATAAGCCCGCTCGGGAGGGGCGCATGCGCACGGGCTTGTTTACTAAGAAAGGAATAACCGGCACCATCTTAAATCGGCTGCCTACACTCAGGGGATCCTAGAATGGTTCCAAGCTCCAACAGGGGTAGTGCCTCAACTACTAATTGAGGTTGACACTTTATCCACTATAAGGACAGGAAGAGAGCGTACCTTATAAATTATAGGTAAAGAACCTGATGTAACTGTTTTCCCTTCCCCCTCCCAGACATCCAATGGCTCCTGAGAAACCACACCCTTTTGCTAATAGACTCATTCTCTTCCCAGGACAGACAGATAACCATTACCTCAAAGATAAATTCCTGCAGCCCCACCAGTCTTTAGGTGGCTTCCTTCTCCACTGTCCTCAAGGTCTGCTATCCCACAGCCCACAGCTTTTACATATGGAGAGCCACAGGATGGTGTCTACACAGTATACCAAAGAGATACCAGCTCTGAGTCACATTTTTCCCCTCTCACAGATAACTCTCCCCAATTTAAAGAACTGTATTCCATCTTCCTGGTCTTAACATACCTAAGAGAACCAGCAAGTCTATATTCAGATAGCACTTATATAGTTAACTTCCTCCCGTTGCTAGCCTGCTCCTATGTCAGACTTGGTGGTAACTCTCTTTCCCAACTATTAATTAAGATTTCAAAAATACTTTAAACTAGAACACACCCATTTCTAGTGGTCACACTCATCCATCACCAGACCCCTCTCTCAAGGTAACATATCAGTCAGTAAGATTTTCACAACTGGGGGATTTAAAATGTCTCCCCTCACTGCTAAAGAACTCCCATCAGATAACTACATTAACCTGGAAGGGCTACAGCTCAAATTCCCCAATGCCCCCATAAAATACCTCAAATACATCCTCAGAACTTGCTCCTCCTTGCCTCCCTAATTTGCACCTTGCTAAACAAAAGCTGGGTACCAACCCCAGAGCCCAAAGACTAATGCCCTCTTTCAAGAATGATGTCACTCACATCCCATCATTCCATACACAGAAATTTGTATTCCTTACCATGTATACCCATTCCCATAAAAAAACAAACAACCCCCACATTAATCACATATTCTCAACTTTTGCTATTATGGGTCGCTCTGCATGTCAAAACTGATATTGGACCAGCATTCAAGAGTCATCAAAAATTTCTGCAAGACTTGGAAAATTATCCACCTTACTGATGTCCCTCACAGCCCTCAGGGCCAAGCTGTCATTGAAAGAACAAATCAAACACTTAAAACAATAATTAATTAAACAGAAGTCTTCCTACCACCAAATACCAAATTAAACCTGCCATTATTCACACTGAATGTCTATGTCGCCCAAGATAAACCTCCCATTGTCCATCACTGGAGTCAACCGCCACATATGCCACCCTGGTCAGATGGAAGGACCCATTTGACAGGTGTTGGAGGGGGATGGGTTACCTATTAACTACATGAAGGGGATTTGTTTCTATCTTTCCAGAGGACAACTTCACCCTGTCTGGGTACCCTGAATGTCCGAGACAGTCAGAAAGAGGTCACACCTGGGGATCACAGAGAAAATAAAATGAGACCACGCAGGCACCTGAGGGGCACAACCAGATCACCTGGAAGGACACTCATGTCCTCATTGATAAAGCTGGATGCACTTGGCCCCAACCCCCCAAGCTACTGCTCTGTCATTCTCATGCCTGTTTTTTCCTTGCTTAACCCAATGCTTCCATTAGCCCCACTCCTAACACTATGCTTTGCTTGTTTTATGTCATGGAAACATATCATGGGAAGAGCCAGATAATCCGGACTGGAGACTGCTCACTAGCAGGATGTCAGAAACCCATTATGATTCCTATACATGCAAATGCCACATCCAGTGCTGATTCCTCCGCTTGCTTTCCTTGACAATCAGACCCATCACACCTTATGGACATTAATACCTACGGATGGTGTCCCTATTGGTCGGGTAAGTTACAAAAGGGGTGAATGGGACATCCCACACTACAGATATACATCACCCTACTTTCCTAATGTTAACCAAGTTAAAATAAACATTGGAGAATCTTGGAACAAACCATGGAGAATGGAGTGTTTAAAGTTCCCTTTGATACTAAACCCTCTTTCCAGTGGGCAAGGGGATCTAAGTGCAGAGACAATGACCCAGGTCCACACAGACAATCTCAGGACTGAGAATGAAGATCCTTGTAGATAAAACACACCCATCTGGAGGCACACTGGCTTCATCTGAGAAGAAAAAGGAGGAGTCTGAGAAGATAGATCCTGAAGGAAGAGGCAAAGTCTCCTCTTTACAGTCAGGCTTGGCAGTGTGAGCCGCCCACTGCAGTGAACACAGAGCTTGGTGTCTGTGGGGTCCCTGTGGGGCTTGCAGGCCAGCACCTCTGCTTTAAGGAGAAGCATCTCTCCACTGCATCCCCACCTGCTTATGTCGCCATTAGATTCCTGGAAGTGGCTTTTCTTCTAGAAGAGTCCAGGGTCTGACTTCTGAAGGAAAGAAGGAAGAGGAAGGGTAGAGGAGAGGACACAGAGAGTCTGGCCTGCGGTCTCTCCTGGTGTCCTGACAGCTTCTGGGTTAGAACTCGGAGACACCGTGACAAACAGCGCTCTGTCCACAGCACAAGGTTTAGGCAAAGTCTTAAGTCTCCAGGCAGTGAGATCAGGGCTGGGGAAGACCAGGCCTGAGGATTCCCTACCTCCCCAATTTCACTTCTGCTCCTGATCTGTGTCAGGTCTTTCTGCCGGACACTGGTGACGCACCGGCAGGTCTCACCCCCATTGGGTGACGCGATCCCAGGGACCCAATCAGCGTCGCCGCGGGCACTGGTTTAAAGTCCACGCAGCCCGCGGACTCAGACGCCCGGATCCGAGATGGGGTGATGGCCCGCGCACGCTGCTCCTGCTGCTGGCGGCCGCCCTGACCCCGACCCAGACCCGCGCCCGTGAGTACGGGGTCGGAGGGAAACGGGCTCTGCGGGGAGAGGCGAGGGCGGCACCGGAGAAGCCGCGTCCCCGAGTCGCCCACCGGACCCTCCGCCCCTTCTCCACCCGCGTCCCGAGCCCCCGCCCTGCTCCCCCCGGGGTCGCGGGAGCTTCCTCCGCGGGTACGTGCAGGAGTCTCACCGCGCGCCGCCCCCAGGCTCACACTCAATGCGGTATTTCCACACCGCCCTGTCCC
This sequence comes from Mastomys natalensis, assembly GCA_021653895.1. Taxonomy (NCBI): domain Eukaryota; kingdom Metazoa; phylum Chordata; class Mammalia; order Rodentia; family Muridae; genus Mastomys; species Mastomys natalensis. The sequence goes on along the minus strand of JAJTUV010003743.1, from coordinate 28,541 downwards.
GGCCTGACCTCGGGGAGCCCTGGTACATGGAAGTCAGCTACGTGGACGACACGCAGTTCCTGCGCTACGACAGCAACGCGGAGAATCCGAGGATGGAGCCGCGCGCGCCGTGGGTGGAGCAGGAGGGGCCGGAGTATTGGGAGTGGCAGACAGAAAGAGCCAAGAGAAATGAGCAGATTAACCTAGTGAACCTGAGGACCCTGCGCAGATACTACAACCAGAGCGAGGGCGGTGAGTGACCCCGTGTCGGAGATCACAACCCTCCACGTCACGACACAGGGGCCGGAGACGTTCCAGGTCCCAAGTCCAAGGTTCAGGAGCAGAACCGACCCGGAGCAGTTTCCCTTTCAGTTTTAATGAGTCCGCTGGTAGCCGGGGCCGGGGCCGGTGGGCGGGACTGACCGCGGGGTCCCGCAGGCTCTCACACACTGCAGTGGATGCACGGCTGTGACGTGGGGTCAGACGGGAGCCTCCTCCGCGGGTACGTGCAGGAAGCCTACGACGGCCGCGATTACATCGCCCTGAACGAAGACCTGGAAACCTGGACGGCGGCGGACATGGCGGCACAGATCACCCGACGCAAGTGGGAGCAGGCTGGTTATGCAGAGAGAAGCAGGGCCTACGTGGAGGGCGAGTGCGTGGAGTGGCTCGGCAGATACCTGGAGCTCGGGAAGGAGACACTGCTGCGCACAGGTGCAGGGGCCGCGGGCAGCTCCTCCCTCTGCCCTCGGGCTGGGGCTCAGTCCTGGGGAAGAAGAAACCCTCAGCTGGGGTGATGCCCCTGTCTCAGAGGGGAGAGAGTGTCCCTGGGTCTCCTGATCCTCATCACAGTGACTGCACCTACTCCAAGGGAGCAGCCTTCTCCCTGGACAGTTCCCAATCCTTCTCAGGAGGGAAGGAGAGAATTTCCTGACAGAACAGCAGGGGCGCCCTGCAGTCAGCCATGGCCTCTCCCAGGCCTGGTTCTCTACCCACACCCATTGTCTGTGAACACTGACTCCTGTCATGCTGAGTGTGTCAGCCCTTACACCTGAGGACCGGAAGTCTCCTTTACCTGATGGAAGACATGGAGTCCCCTACACTAGGCTGGTTACCCCACTTTCTAGAACTTTCCAAAGAATACATTCTCACAGATCCCGCCCTGTCTGTGGGTTTTGTATTCCTTAAACAACCCAATTCTATCTATTCCTACAGTGGTGAATGATCACATGAGCCCTTATGAGGTTCCCTGGAGGAATATAAACTGTGAAATTTCTTTTTCTTCTTCTCTTGTCTTTTTCTTACTTCTTATCTTCCTTCTTATCTTCTTTTTTCTTTTTTTTTTTGGCATTATCTTGCTTCTAGTCAGTTTTTGTCTGCACTGGAGTGATCCTGTTTCTCCATGCCTTGTATTATCATTTGTATCAGTCTCCACTGGTGTCAGGGGAGACTGCTAACCTGGATAATTAGACAAGTTAAATCAGGGTTCTCATTAAAAGAAAGGTTCTTGTGAACATAGACTTTTCCTGTCAGAACTAAACATCCAAAAGCCTCCTGCTCTTCCTCTGTCCCCACAAGTTACAGTGCTCCCCCTAGTGAATCAGGAATTGGACTTTCTGAGAGACAGGGTCTTCTGCAATCCAGGGCTGGAATGAGAGGGAAGATCCACACACCCTGTGAGCCCTCTGTGTTCCAGTGAGTGCTGCACTGGGGTCCACAGCACACTCCAGGAATCCTGTGTAACACACCTGTACCTTGTTGTCACAGAGGCAGGGGCTGGGAGTCATTTTCTCTGGCTGAGTGTCAGAGGTTCACCACATTTCTGCTACACACTGTGATGGTTGTTCACTTGGACTGTCAGTTATGCTGGTCACCAAGATGACCACAGTGGTTGGATCTCAGTGGTGGCATCCTTCCAGGAGCACATGACCCTAATTTCTAATATAGGTATTAACTCAAACACATATTAAATTACTTATTTTCCATTCCATCTGCCATTCTATGACTACCTGTCTCATACTATAGAAAATCACATAAGGTCGGCCATGTTGACCCACTGGCTTGTATGATTCCCTCTTAGCTTCTGAGCCCACAGGGAACACGTGCAGTTCTGTGCTGAGGGGACCAGCGCCACCTATTGGTCACTAATGTTATGAAAGTTGAAATGTCAAACAGACACATAGTTAAGTGTCATCATTGGTTTAACTGTGTCTTGAGTAGATTTCAGTTTGTCTTGTTAATTGTGGGATTTCTTGAATCTTCCACACAGATCCCCCAAAGGCACATGTGACCCATCACCCCAGATCTGAAGGTGATGTCACCCTGAGGTGCTGGGCCCTGGGCTTCTACCCTGCTGACATCACCCTGACCTGGCAGTTGAATGGGGAGGACCTGACCCAGGACATGGAGCTTGTGGAGACCAGGCCTTCAGGGGATGGAACCTTCCAGAAGTGGGCATCTGTGGTGGTGCCTCTTGGGAAGGAACAGAATTACACATGCCATGTGTACCATGAGGGTCTGCCTGAGCCCCTCACCCTGAGATGGGGTAAGGAGGGTGTGAGTGCAGAGTTGGGGTCAGAGAAAGCTGGAGCCTTCTGTTGACCCTGAGCTGGTCAGGGCTGAGAGCTGGGGTCATGACCCTCAACCTTCATTTCCTGTACCTGTCCTTCCCAGAGCCTCTTCCATCCACAAACGATAACACAGTGATCATTGCTTTTCTGGTTGTCATTGGAGCTGTGGCCATCATTGGAGCTGTGGTGGCTCTTGTGATGAGAAGGAGAAACATAGGTAGGAAAGGGCAGGGTCTGAGTTTTCTCTCAGCCTCCTTTAGAAGTGTGCTCTGCTCATTAATGGGAAACACATCCACACCCCGTATTGCTACTGTCTCCAACTGGGTCTGCTGTCAGTTCTGGAAACTTCTAGTGTCAAGATCTTCCTTGAACTCTCACAGCTTTTCTTCTCACAGGTGGAAAAGGAGGAGACTATGCTCCGGCTCCAGGTTAGTGTGGGGGACAGGATTGTCCTGAGGCCATTGGAGTGAAGGTGGGGATGATGGGAGCTCTGGGAATCCCTAATAGCTCCTCCAGAGAAATCTTCTTTGGGCCTGAGTTGTACCTTGATATGAATACACACATATACATATATACATATACATATACATATACATATACATATACATATATATACATATTTGTTTTGTTTTACTCTAGGCAGTGACAGCTCCCAGAGGTCTGATATGTCTCTCCCAGATTGTAAAGGTGACACTGTGGGGCTTGTTTGGGGAGGGACAACGTGGACATGATTGGGTTTCAGGGACTCCCAGAATCCCCTGTGGGTGATGGGTTATTGGAATGTTGACTTCACAGTGATGGTTCATGACTTTCATTCTTTAGCATGAAGATAGCAGCCTGGAGTGGACTGAGTGACAGACAGTGTGTTCAGGTCTCTCCTGTGACATCAAGAGCCCTCAGTTTTCTTTAGACAACAGTGTCTGATGTTCCCTGTGATCCTCTGGGCTCAGTGTGAAGAACTGTGGAGCCCAGTCTGCCCCGCACACCAGGACCCTGTCCCTGCACTGCCTGTGTTCCCTTCCACAGCCAACCTTTCTGGTCCAGCCAAACACTGGGGGACATCTGCATCCTGTCAGCTCCATGCTGCCCTGAGCTGCAGCTCCTCACTTCCACACTGAGAATAAGAATCTGAATATGAACTTGATTGTTCACATCTTGACCTGAGCATTGATTGCTTGTTAAATTGATGGCTTGAGAATACTTAGAGTTTTTTTGAAGAAATAAATGGCAGATGGAGAACCTTCCAGAATCTGTGTCACTATGCTGTGTGTATCTGTTGGGACAGGATGAGGCTGTGCCCAGGTGGGCTCAGTCAATTGTGATCTTTGGTGTGGTCACTCCTGGGCTGTGTCACCTCCTGACTCTGCTCTCTCCATCCCTATGAAGCACATGTCGAGAGTCTGTGATCACAAGGACACAGGGATGAGAGATGTTCAGACAGATCACATCCTGTATCTGAGACCCTGATTCCTGTTCCAGGATTATGTGTCTCCAGGGATAAAGATCAGAGACCCCAGTGGGGATCCTTCAATGTGCCGGGTGCACAAGGTAAGTCACACTACATTTCCTCCCATCCATTTGCTTTAGCTACTAATGATGGAGTCTTGAAGCTGCCCTGAGCTCTCCCTGTAGCCATGCTACTGTCGTGGTTTCTGCTTCTTTTTCTTTCCAGTATCCTTTCCAGGGTTCTCTGGTATAGGACGTGTTTTTCTGTTTAATTCACAGGAGCACGCACATCTAGAGCTGAGATTATTGGCTTAGATTTTTCAAAACCTATTTTTAATAGGGGTTCTTAGACGTTTAACCTCTCTTCTAGTTCACCACCTACCAGAAATAGTGGAAAAGAAAGGTTATTAGGATGGGGGGAAGCAGACCTGTTTAGAAATGGTTCTTTGGATCAAATCCAGAGTGTGCTGTCAGAATATCAGCAGTTGAGTTCACAAGAATCAGCAACAGCAGGTCCATCCAGAAGAAGCCGGGAGGAGTCTCAGCTCTTTGTCATTTAGAAGTAGTTCCTTGGGACAATTTCAATCTCCAATTGACAGGATACCAGCAGTCCAGGTCTGTAGTGTCAGGATAGCAGACACGAATCATCAGCTGTGGCAGAACCCAGGAGAAACTGCCAGGACTCCGCTGAATCAGCTCCAGTCTACAGAAGACACCAGGACTACTAGGGATTCCAGAAGGCATTCTCTGCCATGACTGTCTCAAGGAAGTGAAGATCAGGGAAGATGAAGACTTGAGACCAACAAAGCATTGCAAAGTCAGCTGTGCAAGCCCGCCATCACTGTCTGTTGTGTCTTATTTATACTCCCTCCAAGCATCATGTGTCCGCACAGGACTCTTGCCTTACATGAGTCTTGCTTCAGGAAAAACCACCACGAGTCTGTCTTAGCAAAACTCCACTTGAGTCTGTATCAGCTGACATAGCCAGAAACTTCCACTTCACTCTCCCAATCAGCCCAAGTCTGCAGAAGCTGCAAGAAGTTGCCAGAACATCACCAGAAGCTTTTTGGTGAATTTCTCTCTGTGGAGTCATGAGAAATGATGACCAATAAACAATGGTAAGGCTTACCAATACCATGCAGCCATGTATACTGTCTGCTGGGTTTTATTTATATTCCTTCTAAACAACACGTATCCTTTCACCCTCGGTCTGCTTGAGAAAACATCAGTTTGACATAACTGACTTTCTGAAGAAGCCAGAAGTTTCCACTTGAAGAACAGCAATGTTTCTGTGTTCTGTAACTGGGGTACCACCCCCTGAATCCTTTATACTCCTGGACTATCTTATCGTTTAGCAGCTTGTGTTCTGGAGTTCACGCCCTGAAGTCTCTTCATCTCAGTTCCCAGCTCAGTGAACCTGTGGTTTGCAGCCCTGACTTGGGCATGATGGATGCAGTATTCAGCACAGTCTGTCTTAAAGTCCTGTTCATAAGCCTGTTGTTGCTCTGCATTGTGGATGGCTCTGTATTGCAGGAGACCAAAGTCCTGCTCATAGGCTTGTAACCATTTAAATTAACTAATATTTCTAGCATTAAAGATATTGGAGCACAATCTGAGTTAAAAAGCTGCCAGCTCAGCAAGGAAACATTATTTTCTTAACTCATATGAGACATCTTTTTACAAACCTGATTCTACGACCAAACTGTCAGCTCTTCAGAAATCTCTTTCTACCCGTGTCATTCTTCTGAGCTAGTCTGCATTTCTCTTGAGCTCTCTAAACCCAAGAGGGCTCCTTAGCTCTCTATCATAGATTTCGGTTTCATCTGGATCCTGCCAGATGTTTCTTTGTTGTTCCTGAAAGCCCAAAGAGGAAAACCCCACCACTTACCTGGTGATCCTTCCATAGAGGCTCTTCCAAGGTGAGAGAGAGAGAGAGAGAGAGAGAGAGAGAGAGGAGAGAGAGAGAGAGCTGTCAATGATCCAGTTGCTTATAAAACAAGTATAGCTCCTCTGATATACCCTTGGGAGGCTGAACCACGTTACTGGCCTGGGATTTTCCTGCTCAGGGATTGGTAGCTTTTTTTCATCTCCTTTTCCCTGGCATCAGGCCCATGGGATAGCGTGGGAAGTCCTTCTCAGATGCAGGTGGCTTTTGCTGAGCTGCCATTTCTGTGGAGCTGATGGGGACAGGAGGGGATTGGAGAGCTGTTGCCACTGTGGACAGCTCCTGAAGTGTTTCACCAAGACTCCAGACTGAAGCAGGAAAGAAGTTGTCACCACCGTGGACAGCTCCTGTGATGACAGCTGGTCGAGGAGATGTAATGGAGCTGCCATTTTAACAGCCCCCCCCCTTTTTGGACAGCTCCTGTGGGACATTTTACTGAGGTGGCCTGTACACTGGAACAGGCAGGAAGGTCCTGCTGTCACTTGGACGGATTTAGCGTTAAGGACTACAAGAAGCCAGAATAAACCCTTTCTCCCTAAGCTGTGTCTTGTCAGATACTAAGCCACAGTGATGGAAAATGGAACTGTATGGGATACTTTTCTGTTGCTGTGATAAAACATCGTGTCCAAGGAACCTTACAGATGGCTTATCTGGGGATTAGGGTCCCAAAGAATTAAGAGTCCATCAACATCATGACAGCAAACACCAGGCATAGCAGCAGAAACAGCTGAGAGCTCACACCTCCAACCATGCCTCCCAGTGACATACTTCGTCCAGCAAGGCCACACCTCCTGAGCTTCCCCAAACAGCACCAACTGGGAACTAAGTATTCAAATGACCAAGAATATGGGAGTCACCTTATTCAAATGACCACAGTGACTAACACAGACAGTGACACCCAAGCTCCCAGTGCAAATATGGGATCTTCCAGGTGTAGTTCCAGGGAAATGTTAGCGATCCCCAAAACAAGACAGGAGTAGATCCAATGTAATCACAGTAGGGCCTTTTTATTTGAGCTCTCTCAGGCCAGTGCACTGCGTCATGCAATACAGTTTTGGTGATGAGGAGCCCTGAATATCTATGGGGCAATGCTTTATAAGAAGCAGCAAGTGGGGGGTGAGTGTGCAAGCATCTATTTGGGAAGTTACTGTGGCCTTTAACATTATTGACTGGTGCTGGAGTCATATCATAAAGTTAATTTCTGCTTCCCTCTGCATTGGTGACCATTAGTCAGGGGATTGGCTTGTAACCCGGGGTGCAAGTTTGTTGTGGGAATAACCTGGAGACACAGGTCTTGTTGGGGTGTGCCCTTCCCCTGGCCTTTAGCAGGCCAGAGACCCTGTTTACCACAAAAGGCCAAGTGATAAGGATCTAGATGGAGTTACCCACCTTGGCTGTGCAGAACTAAAGAAGAACTGCCCCAGGGCTTGCTTTGAGACATCTCCGGGCTGTGACCAAGAACAGATTATCCCACCTATCTCTCCAGCTGAAACTAGAAAGGGTTTTGGCGGACTTTTCCCTTTAATTGAGAGCTGAACATTAAACTTCAAGCCTTGATCAGAGAACTTTGTCTTGGCTTCATATCTTCTCGCCTCCATACCCCTTTTGTTCCCAGCTGACTTTCAGGTGAACCCAGTTGACTTGTGGCCACAGGAGACTACATTGGGGTAATAACCAGGAGATGCTGTTCTTTTTGGGGGTTAGCCTAGAGACTGGAGCTAGGCTCTGGTTTTGTTAAAAGGTAACTTGGAAACTAATGGTGGGTACCAGCCTGTTAGTTTGCCTGAGTTCAAGTTCTCTAAAATTGAGTCTGAATTTAAAAGATTTGGCCTCTCACAGGTGGCAGCTGCCTGACACTGCCACAGGTGGAACCTGGGCAAGAAGGCCTGGTTCTCCAGAGTCATACAAGGCAATGCTGGTACCTATCTATCAGGAAACACCTTTTTTCATGTCATGGTGGGCACCTGTTGTATGTGCCAAGTCCAGGAATGAAGGAACTTTCCAAAGAAATGTTCAAACCCAATGGTCTCCAAGGGACCATCAAGATGGCTCAGAGTATAAAGGTTCTTGCCACCAAGTTTGGCTCCCTGAGTTGGATCCACTGAAGCCACATGGTGAATGGAGAGACCTGACTCCTGTAAGTTATCCTCTGAACCTCACATGGGCATCATGACATGCACATCCCTACACATAATTATTAAATCAGTGCAATAAAAATGATAAAAGGAATCATGATGGTTTCATGTTGAAGATGTAAACACATGTGTATAAGGACACATGTATAAGGAACACGTATGTCTAAGGACACATACGTATAAGTTGTGTCCAGTTTGCCTCCAGACTTTCCAGTCTGCGAATTTTCCTGTGTCCAAAATCCACATTGTAATGAGAAGCCACCAGGTGGATTAAAGGAAACCCATGCAAGGATAATCACAGGAATGTTAAACTATTTTACAATTTATACAATTTATACAATTTATAGCAATTTATACAATTTATACAATTGCTTTATGAGTATGGTGTGCAAATGAGGGCACACCCAGCTGTGGTGTGTGTGTTGGGGGAGAGGGAGTCAGAAGACAACCTTGTGGGGGACAGTTCTCTCCTTCCATGTGGGTTCTGGGGGCCTGAACTCAGGTGGTCACACTTGGTGGCAAACACCTCTACCTGAGTCACCTCACCATCCTGGACTGAGTGCCACTACACTGTTTTTGGAGGTGTTGAGAAATTGAACCTGTGGCATGTGGTACACAAGAACTCTAGTCACAAGGTCACATTCCCAATGTTTGTAAACCAGTCAGCAGAAAACGGTTTTTTGTTATTTCAAAGGCCCATACTATATAAAGATTTGGGATACAGGTGGAATTACAGACTATATGTTAAAAACAGACATGGGTGGCATGCAAGAAGCATGTTGGCAATGCAGCCCAATGATCCAAGGACCTAATCTAGGAGAGCCAGGCCTGAAGTGGAAATTTCTGTTTTCTTTGGAGATGCAGTGGTGTTGTGTGATGTTTCTGAAAAGAGTTTCTGAAAACTGTCTTATGAGAGGATGTTTTTGCTGAAGCACACATGTGGTGTTTTTCTGGAAGCTGCCTGGAAAAGGGGCATGTGATATTTTGCTAGACCTTGAGAGATGTCCTCTTGAGAGAACACATGATGTTTGGAAAGGGTATAAATATAACCCAACAGACCACAGACAATGCTGTGTGGCATTGGTTCACCTTGCCATTCTTTGCTGATCTTTGCTGGACTTTGCTGGTCTTTGCTGATGCTGGTCTTCACTGACGATGCTGTGCCATTGGTTAATCTTGCCTTCTTTGCTGATTGTTTGTCATGACTTTGTAGAGAGAAATGAACCAAAGAACTTCTGGTGGTGTTCCAGCAGCTTCTTCCTGCTTCTGCAGACTCAGGTCAATTGGTAGAGCCTCAAAGTTTCTTCTGGACTGAACTGCCATTGCTGACTGGTGTAAACTCAATTGTTGATATCCTGACAATGCAGATTGGATTCACCTCAAGGAACTATTTCTAAACAGGTCCACATCCTCCTTGGCCCTATTAACCTTTCCTTTCTACTACCTCTGGTGGATAGTGAACTAGAAGAGAGGTTAAAACATTTAAGTAAGTTTATTAAAGTAAGTTTTGGAAAATATAAGCCTACACAGGGCATCTGGAATGTTCCATATATGGGTTAGGTTACCAATGCTGCATTGGTGCTGGAGGACATCAGATGTTTGGGTAGACTGAGCACTGTGGGGACAGATTGAGAAGCTCCTTCTCTTGGATTCTGTGACCCTGAGTATCCCAGGGCTTCTTCTATTCAGACCTCTGTGTGTGTGTGTGTGTGTGTGTGTGTGTGTGTGTGTCTGTGTGTCTGAGTGTGGTGTTGAGTAACAATCTGGAGCAGGAGGAGCCCGAGGTGTAATCTCACTCAGAAGTTGTGTTTCAGAGTGAAGATCATAAGGACCTGTGAAAACCGCAAAACAGAAGGTTTGGGGCCAAAGTGAAAATCCCTGGCTGCTTCGGTATGAAGAGGGCAGAGGTGATGATAACTCCCTGCCTTCCTGAGCACTCAAAGCTCACAGCTGCTTAGGTGATCAGAAACTGGACCGGCTCCTACTCCTGTGTCCCGCTACCCCCTGGCGGCCGTGAGCGGCATCGCAGCTCCCAAGAGTCTTCGGGAATGACTATGACAAATGTCCTTCCAGACTGCAGACTGCAGAGTCCAGGAACTAACTGCTGGCCGGCTTTATGAGCCCCCAAAGCTGTCTGGCTCACATTGAAGAAGGGCCACACTAAGGTATCCCCTGCACAGCCCCTCACATCAGAACATTAGTTTCTTTTCCTTTTGTGGTTGCTGTTGCCCAGGATTTATCCCAGAGCTTCCTACCTGTAGACCATGTCTTAACTACGCACCAGCTGAGTTTGATGTGACCCATCTACAGAAAGGGTCCTGGGTTCTTTTGAGAATGCCTTTAATCCCAGTCCTCAGGAGGGTGGATCTCTGCATTCTTCGACCACATAGCAAGTTCCAGAACACCCAGGACAAAAGACCCTGATCTCCAGGACTGACACCTAGAAGTGGGTGGTGGAATAGGTGGGAAAGTTATAACAAGTCAGAAAGGATCATGGACACCCAGGGCCAGGCCTGGGTGAGCTTAGGACCCCAGCCTAGTACAGCCATGGCCCTGGGAAGTGAATGGGGTAAAGGAAATGACCTCGAATTACTTTATTTTCCTTGACAGCATCTTTCACCTGAAATTTCCCCTCACATTGTAGATGGGACCTAGGGACAGCTTCCTGCCACTGAGCTGTATCCCAGCCCTTTACTTTAAGACTTGGTCCAGGCTGCCCTTGAACTTATTCTGTAACTGAAGCAGCCTTTCCATCCAGTGCCTCAGGCTCCCAATCAGCCAGGATTACAGGTCTACAAACCAGCCTAGCTTTTGTTTAAACCCTGGTCAAGGTTATCAGGCTATGATGACACACATCTTTAGTCCCAACACTTGGGAGGTAGAGACGCAGGAGGATCTCTAAGCTTGAGACTAGCATGGTCTACAGAGTGAGTTCCAGGACAGCCAGAGCTACACAGAGAAATCCTGTCTCAAAAACCAAACAATTTGGTCAAGGATGTTCCTTCACTCTAGAACCTGTGGCTCATGACCCCTTTGGGAGTCAAAGAACCCTTTCAGAGGGGTTGCTTAAAATCATCAGAAAACACAGATGTTTATATTACTATTCTTTTGTTTTTGTTTTTGTTTTTTTTTGTTTTTGTTTTTGTTTTTGTTTTTTTGTTTTTTCCAGACAGGGTTTCTCTCAGTAGCCTTGGCTCTCCTAGAACTCACTCTGTAGACCAGGTTGGCCTCGAACTCAGAAATCCACCTCCCTCTGCCTCCCAAGTGCGTGAGCCACCACCGCCTGGCTATATTACTATTCTTAACAGGAGCAAAATTATAGTTATAAAGTAACAATGAGAATAACTTTATGGTTGGGGTCACCACGAGGAACTGTATTAAAGGGTCACAGTATTAGGAAGGTTGAGAACCACTGCTCTGAACTCTTTAAACTCAAACAGAGGTGGGGCAGCAGAAGGAAGGGTCTGGGTCACATGGAAATGACAAGATCTGTTTTGGAGCCAGGTCCACCCCTGCTCAATGGATGGGTGCAGGTGTTACAGGCCCTCCACCCTCAGAGGAGCTGTGACTGCCACTTAGAGACACAGACAATCTCAGAGTCTCTGTGGATTTTTCCCATGGTAGCTCTCAGGATGATGCACAAAGCTATCACATTCCCAGGCATTGTGGCATGTGCCACCCTCCTGGAGTGCTACAAACAGTCCCTTCATGAGCAACTATGTCACCCCTGGGCCAGAAGCAGCAACAGACCTTGGGCTACTACCCCACCCTCTTCCTGATGCCCACCAGGAACTGACTAGGCCTACAATAAAGGAATGCTGGAGAATTCAAAGGCTCAGAGAAAAAGGAGAGGACACGGTCCCAGCACAGTAAGTACTTATTATTGCCACAGACAGAGTGAGCCCCACCAGGAGGTGATGTCACTGTTCCAGTGGAGCCCACAGATCAGCTACAGGGTGGGCTGCACTGCTCTGCCCTAAGAGCTAAGGTCAGTCAGAGACTGGGGCGGTGGGAGCTCACAGGCTGTGAATGAACAGCAGAGGAGCTGACTGGGAAATGAAGGTCACCTCAGAAGCCCAGGGAATGGCCTTGGGCACACTCTGTTGAGACAGAGGCCTGCCAATGGAGGCTGAGTGAGGGAGTGAGGTGTGTGGAAGCCTTGGAGACAACAGGAATAGGAAAGGGGTCCCAGGTGACAGCGTGTGACCTACAGAGTCCATGGAGCTTAGGGCCCGGTGGGTCTGAATCAGAAGTTGGGATTGTGTTTCTTCAGCTCCACCATGAGATGATGGATGTTGATGAGCTTGGCCCTGGCAGGGAGCGCGCGGAGCTGGGGCTGGGACAGCACCCGGTGGAAGCGGTGGGTACAGCTGGGTCAGCGCCCCCTGCACAGAGGGGACTCAGGGTCAGACTCATGGTGACAGGACCTGTCAGAACTTCACCAGAGTCTCAGGCACAGTGCTTGTTGGCCTTCAGGGCATTCCTGTGATGCAGAGCCCAGAGGAAAGAGCAAAGAAACACAAACCATGGGACACAGGCAAAGGGTTGGGAGTGGCCGGTCACCTGGATGATGCTGGTTCCATTTCGAAAGTTGGTAAAACTCCGCATTACTTCCCGACTCAGGGACTCCACAGACGCCTTCCAGAACTAAGAACCAATAAGCTGTCTCATCAGGGGACGGTGCTTGCCACTGGTCCCCAGAACACATGGTGGAAGAAGGGAGAAAGGAGCCTAGTCCTAGAAGTTGTGACCTTTGACCTCCATGTGCTTCAGATATGCCTGTGAGCTTTCATACACACACACACACACACACACAAACACACACAAACAGTTCCCTGCAAAGCAGAAGGGCTTCTTTTGGAGTGTGCATGCACACACATACACACAGGGCTATAGTGCATGTACACACTTGCATATCTATAGTGCACACACAGGCATACACACATACCTTAATGCACATATAAACATACATAAATAGCTATAGTTTTATTTTGCTTCTAAGCTATTAGTACCATGAAAAAGTTAAATGAATCAGACTAGCAGTGAGGCAGTGGGTTGTAATTATGACTGCACACGGAGGTCAGTCCAACACCACTGCAGTCTTCCTACCACACCCAGGCCCTACCTGTGTCCGAGCATTGAGCAGCTGCTGGAAAACTCTGCACCTCTTTGCTGTCATCAGTAGCCCACTCCTGAGGAAGACAGGACGAGTCAGGAGCTTGGGACCCCTTTACTGTCGCCAGCACTTCCCCTTCATTCCACACTACAGACACTGCCAGGACCCAGGGGTAAAGCCCTGAGCTCCTGTGGAGCTTACAAGCTGTAGGGACTCCCATGGGAGGAGCAGCATTACCATCAGCACGCCCAGCATCATGTCATAGTTGTTGATCAGAAACACAAGCTGCTCCTTCCTGGAAGAGAACTCTGCAGCCACTCTGAGGACAAAATTCTCCACCTCCACCTGCAAAAGCCAAACAAAAGCAGTAGGTTACAAGCTAGGTGACAGGGCTCCTCCCCTGCTGGCAAGTCTGTCCTGCCCAGCCCCATCTGTAGATGTCCCAGCAGCCGCAGTGCATTCATTGGGGATGGTCTGGTTGATGTTGACAAGTGCAGAGGAGAACTTAGCATAGTGGACATGTGATCCTGGAGCAAGAAGGAAAGGCTGACACCTGCCTGCCTCACAAACACAACTCCCAGCTGTCCTGTCCCCAGTCAGGACAGGAGTTGTCTGCCTAAGTTGACTCCTTCAGCAGTACCCAACCCACCACTCAGGATGACTACAAGAGCCCCGTGTTACCCTCACCCACCCTTACATAGTGGGGCCGAGTGTTCAGTCCCCCAAGGCGCTGGGGGTCAGTGCTGCGGACACTCTGGACATTCATCTCCAGGGTCAGTTCAAACCAAGGCCACAGCAAGGCAAGCACCTGCTCCCAGTACCTGCAGGCTTCCTCAGAATCAAAGGTCAGCTGGCTAGGGTGCCGGCTGCTCAGGGGAGCACAGCACCCTTCAGGTGAGTAGGTGTGCTCGATACCAATGCTGCCCCTGGGACACACAAATGGGAATCAGGGTGAAGGACATCAGATGAAGAAGAGCTCAGAGTCAGGATGGAGCTGTTTGCATAGCTGACCGCCTCCAGGCACAAGGACCAGAGCTCAGTGACCTGTCCAGGGCAGGGATGTCCCTCTTTGCTGCAATGTTGCGGAACCGCAGAACAATGTGGATACAGAGAAAAACAGCAATGGCGTCGTAGCAGTCGGCCAGGTAGGACTCCAGGTGTTTCTGTGGCAGACAACTGAATGTTAGCTTGTTGTTCCAGTGGCTGTAGGCAAACAGATGTACATTTCTTTGGGGACAAGGCACTGGACAGGGAGACCAGCTCCTTCCCTGTCCACAGGCATCCGAGCGGCCTGACTCACTCACTAACACACTTTTGTAAGTTTCCAGAGCAGAAGCCGGGGCTGACCTGGGATGGGAGCTCCAGGACCAGGGCTTGGAGAACACTCATTCTCCAGGAGTTGCTGTCTGTCTGTGGAAAGGCACGGAAGTCAGAAGCTCACCAGCGTCATGGAGAGCATGCGGCCCATGACAGCATGGAACAGGTCATGTGCAGCCAGGCCAGACACAACGAAAAATTCACAGATGAAGAGATATTCACGGCAAGAATTGTCGAGGAGGGCATAGTGCTGGCTGCGGAAGAGCGCTTCAAACGGATACTACCGAGACAGAGAGACAAGGGTGGGTCTCACACTGACCCCGTGGATATGGAGACTCAGCACAGCTTAGTAATGAGAGCTCACAGGACCACACACCCAACATCCAGGCAGAGAGGAGCACCCTGAACAGGCACTGAAGAGGGGACACAGGTCACAGAGAAGCCTGCCCACTGGCTGCTGCCGCCCCCACATCCACTTCAGCTATTGCCTCCCGACAGTCACGCTCCCAGCCTCTGCACACCTCTAAGTCCATGGCTCCTAACCTCCCACACCACAGCAGGGACCCCCAAACTAACACTTAGGGAACTGATCCCTGGCCACGGAGGGGTAGCCTCAACATACCCTCTGCTCTCCGCGCTGGGCTGTATGGGGCACCAGGATGGAGGCCTTGAGCTCGGCTGGTGAGATGACAGTACCACGGGTGCCCAGGGTAAAGATGGTGTTCCTGCTGCGAATGGACGGCTTCGAGAAGAATCGTGAACAGCATCAGAGTCAGGGAAAACAATGAGACTGACCGCACCAGGCCCAACAAGCCAAGGCCTGCGGATCCCAGAAGCTAAATATGGCTTGGACAGCTCTTTACAGATGAGAGACATTCCAGAGGACAAACAGCCCGAGCACATAGAGTGGTGGAAGGATGATCTTGAGCTTGATCGGATTGTCTGTTTCTCTACCATCCAGTGGGGGTCCCTGGGGAGCAAGGCGTCTGCAGGTTTCACATGGAAGCGTGCACCCAGGCCGCAATACCATCCACTTTGAGGACTGTGGGAGTGGTTAGCAGCACCAGGAAGGGTCCCTTCCACCAGGGTTCCAGCAACTTTTCCCAATGCCTCCTTCCATAGACCCAGTCACCAGTCTGGAAGCAGTGAAGGGTCTCTGGCATCCCTGGAGCATTTAAGGCAGACAGTTTGGGCCAAATCTCGTGCGTTGACTGAGGGCTTGCAGTCTCAAGAAGTTCCTATCAGTGAGTTGGAATACCTCCAGGGAGGGCCCAGCAGTGGACACCAAGGGAGTTGGGGTACCAAATAGGATCTCAAAAGGGGTCAGGTTAATATGGTAGGGGGTGTTCTGGGCCTGGAACAGGGCCAGGGGAAGAGCACCACTCAGTCAGTGCCAGCCTCCAAGGACCATTTAGTTAAGATCTCTTTCTCTCTACCTGCTCTCATCTCTGGGGACAGGACACACAATGGAGCTTCCAATCAATCTCCTGACTTACCTTAGAGACAAACGTAGGACCATTGTCTGATCTAATTACATTGGGCACTCTGAACATCAGGAAGAGTTTTCTCTGTATCTTCTTGGCTACCACGGTAGCTGTTTCCTGCTTGGTGGGGAAAGCCTCAACTCATCTAGAGAAAGTATCCACAGACACTAGAAGGTATTTGTAACCATATCTTCTAGGCTCTTCTCCCCTAGGTCTTTTGCTCTGTTTACTCTTGGTCACGTAAGCATTCACTGGCTGGCATCCCTTACACTGTTCTACTGTCTCTCTGGCAAAAACCCTAAGGTCCTTCACATATAACTCAGATTCCTTGGCTCCTTGGATGAGCTTCTTATCCCCAAATGAGTCCATCTGTGCATTTGGTCAAGTAAGTACTTGGCTTGTTTTCTGGGGAGTGTAGTTTTTCCTTCTTGTGTGTGCCATTGCCCTTCCTTCTCTAGGTAATCGTTGGTAGGGTGGCTAGCAATCGGAGTCCTTTCTTCTTTGGTATATTTTAAGTGAGGCTATCTCTTAGTCCAGTCCCATTCCCCAGCAGGTGTCTCTTGCAGGCCCATAACCAGGACAGGCTCCTGCATAGCCACTTCTCCCACCACTTGATTGGCCTGGTTATTCCCCAGGCCATTGAGTCTCTTCCCTTCTGGTGTCCTGAGCAATGAATAGTACTCACAGTTGCTGGCTTCATCAGGTCATCCAAGAGATCCAAGGTTTCCTCTGATGTGAGCAGTCCTCTCTCTTGGTATATGGCTTTGTGGATGTGGGCTGTGGCAAAGGCATACCTGCTATCTGTGTAGATGTTAATTTTCTTGCCGGCTCCAAGTTCCAAGTCTTTGGTGAAGGTAATTAGCTCCACTCTCTGTGCCACCGTGCCAGGGGGCTGGGATAGAGGTTCAGCCCAGATGACATTTGTGCTGTCCACCATGGCAGCACCCGCTCCTCTCTGACCTTCATGGAGAAAACTCTTCCTGCCTGTAAATCAGGTAACCTCAGCTCTCAGCAGGGGTCAGTTGGAGAGGTCTTTCTTCCACCCATGGGCTCTCCTTTTAGACCAGTTAGTTGTGGCCCGTCGGGCAGGAAGTGTATGTGTGCCCCCATCTTGCAATAAGTCTTGCCCCAACAGAGGGTAGGGACAGTCTGGGATGACCATAAATGAATGGGATACCCAGCCCATCCCTAGATCCACTGGTTTTTTTTGGTAGTTCATGAACACATTTTGGTGCCAGTTGCTCCTTGGACCCAGGATTTTTTCTTGGAAATAGGACCAACTCCTTGGAGGACCACGGAGTATTGAGTCCCTGTGTCTATGGAGAATTGAGTGGAATCCCCTCTATTCTGAGTTACCCTGGGCTCAGGGAGGGGGTGTGAACCCAATCTGCCCCAATCACTGTCTTCATCCAGGGCTAACACCGTAAGCCAAAAGTATTTGTCCAACGCCTTAGCAATAAGATAAGCCTCAGAGTCCTTGTTTCTCTAAATAAAGAAGCCTGTAGGAAAACATGGTTATAGTGATGAATACACGATAAGCCATGAGACCAGTTGCAGAAATGAGGATTAAAATTTACATGCACATTTCTGTTGTATTTGGTTAAAAATGTATTTGTACATATATTACATTTTCTTTTCTGTTTCTTTATCATGCGATGTTTCATCAATTAACAGAATTATCAATGGTTATCATATTTAAATTTGAGATACTAAAAGAATATCCCACAAGGGACATTGCCACTTTTTCTAAATATATGATGCATTTGCAATTTTGTACAATTGGACAGACTGAATCTAAGAAGGGTAAGTTAGCGATAGTTATCTCATGTTTCAATGTTATTATGACCTGGTTATTGATTTCATTTGGAAGTTAGTCATGACACAAGGAGACATGATTTTGTGTCATGGTGTGTATCATGAAATTAATAAGTGGTGTTTTTTCTCTAACCCAGCTTGCTTTCAAATAATTGACAGAGAGAGACTATGTTTTATTCAATTAGCTTTAAAGCAGCCAGGGATTTTCTCTTCAGCCCCAAATCCTCTGTTTGGCAGTTTTCACGGGCCCTTATGATCTTTGGTCTGAAACACAACTTCTGAGTGAGATTACACCTCGGGCTCCTCCCCCAGATTGTTACTCAACACCACACTCAGACACACAGACACAGAGACACCCACCCCACATGTGATCCAGACTGACACTTGGCGTGCTGAGGTGAGGCAGGAGGATCAAGAGTTCAAGGTCGGGACTAGAGCGATGACTCAGAGGTTGAGAGCATTAACTGCTCTTCCATAGGTCCCGAGTTGAAATCACAGGGTTGCTCACCTTCTATAACGAGATCTGGCTCCCTCTTCTGGCAGACAGGCACATTTGCAGGCAGAACACTGTACATAATAAATAAATAAATCTTAAAACAAAACAAGGTAAACCTGAGCTACAAGACGTAACAACACAAACAGCATAAATGAACGAACACACAGACTTCATAGAACAGTAGACACAGGGGCCACTCTGTACAGGGAGTTGTGTCAATTTCTCCCTTCCTTTCTGAATCCCTAGGATCAGTGTGTACATCTAGTGCAGGGGACTCCAGAATCCTGCACTAGGGTTTGGAGGTGTTCCTACGTCTGTGATGACCCCCAATACTGTTCGGGGAACTCTTTCTTTATAGAAATCTTATTTCCCTCCATTTCTTTTTCATTCTTTTAAAACATATTTTTGTGTATATGGGTGTTTTGGCTCCATGTATGTCTTTGCACCAAGTACATGAAGTTCCCCAGGAGGCCAGAAGAGGACGCTCTATCCCCTCTGGGACTAAGTTAGAAGTGGGTGAGAGCTGGGACTGAACCCAGGTCCTCTGGAACAGCAGTAAGCAGTTTTCAACTCTGAATAATCTCTCCAGCTCCATAATTTTACTCGGAAGTGACACCATCTTTATTTTTATGCCTTGGCTCTCTGTGATTCTTTTCTCTGCAGCCACAAGGCCTCACTCAGGCCTGAGCCACCTAACTACCCTGCAGAGAAGGCTTGAATAGGAGAAGCCCTGGGTTCCTCTTCTATCTATCTAAATGTACTAAATGTGAATTGCCTGTGGGGGCCAGCAGAGGGCACTAGAGGGCACCCGTGGAGCGGATTACAGATGGCTGTGAGCCACCTGACTCAGTGCTGTGCATCAAAGCTGGGTTTTCTGCAAGTGCTCTTGCCCCTTAGCCCTCTGCTCCTGAGATCCTCCTTTCTGAAGAGATCTGACCGCCACATCCTGGTGGGAGGGGATGGATGTTCACAGCGAAAGCCAGAAGACTTGAAGCCTTGCTAGGTTTCCCCACTGAAGACAGTTACCATTAGAATTCCCTTTGCCCAGTCAGGTGTGCTGGATCGTTTTATATGTCAGCTTGACACAAGCTAAGCCCATCACAGGAGGCAGCCTCAGTTAAGAAAATTCCTCCATAGGACTGGGCTGCAGGCAAGCCTGTAAGTCATTTTCTTAATTAGTGAGTGATGGAGAAGGGCCCAGCCCTTCTCTCAGGGCTGGTGTTCCTGGGTTCTATAAGAAAGCAGGACTGAACACGTTCTTGAAAAGGGGAGGGAGGATGGGGGAAGGAATGGGGGAAGGAGACGGGGTTAAGGCTGCAAATTGAATAATGGATAAAATGAAAAGCTGATTTCTGGGTGTGGTGGTACATGCCTTTGATACCAGTACTTGGGAGGCAGAGGCAGGCAGATCTCTATGAGTTCAAAGCCAGCCTGGTCTGCCAGAGCTGTCAGAGAAAACCAATCCTGTCTCGAAAAATCACAGTGGTGTGGATTGGGGGTTGTGGGGAGAAGACTGAGCAAGCCAGTAAGTAGTGCTCTTCCATGGCCTTTGCATCAGCTCCTGCCTCCAGGTTCCTGCCATGTTTGACTTCCTGTCCTGACTTCCTTCAATGATGAACAGTGATGTGGAAGTGTAAGCCCAATAAACTCTGTCCTCCCCAGGTTTACTTGGTCATGGTGTTTACCACGGCAATAGAAACCTTAACGGAGACATGTCACTGTGAGGTTGGTTCTCACACAGTACAGTCTCCACAAAAGCCCTAGAGAGTGGAGGCAGCCCCTTAACCATTCCGAGACACCAAAACAGCTGCTGCCCTCTTCCAGTCATCTCTAGGAACCAGATGGTGGGGCTGGAGAGATGGCTCAGTAGTTAAGAGCACTGGCTGATTTTCAAGAGGTCCTGAGTTCAATTCCCAGAAACTACACCGCAGCTCACAACTGTCCACAACTCCAGTTGGAGAGACTCCAACACCCTCAAGCAGACATACATGTGGGCAAAACACCAATGCACATGAAATAAAAATAATTTAAAAATATATTTATTGGGCTGGAGAGATGGCTTAGAGGTTAAGAGCACTGGCTACTCTTTCAGAGTTCCTGAGTTCAGTTCCCAGCAACCACATGGTGGCTCACAACCATCTGTAATGGGATCTGATGCTCTCTTCTGTTGTGTCTGAAGACAGCTACAGTGTTCTCACATATAATATATATATAACTTATTGAGTGCCACATAGTAGATTATGAGGCATCTGAGAGACTGGATGCCTCCCTGGAAGCAAGAGCTAACAATGCCCATGGGCTTTTATTCTTTTCAAATACAGACTTTCCTTACACACTCGAAGGCTGGACAGACCTGCTCACTTCAGCTCCCTGTCAGTTAAACAGAACCCCCTTCTGATTCAACTCTGGTGAATGCTTACAAGGAAACCATGCAGTTGCCATCAGCAACTGAGCATTATCCACAAGCACTGGATCTCAGATACAAGCTCACTGACAGTTGCTTTATCCTGGGTGCTGTCCTGGAAGCATAAGGTGTGTGTGTGTGTGCGCGCGCGTGCGTGCGCACGTGTGCGAGTGCTCTTGTCTTTGCTCTTCGGAACGGTCCTAAGCTGTCTTGTGCTCACAATGACCTGGGAAACATGCTCAGAGCCCTGGGTCACTGGGAAGAATATATATATTCATTTTTTCAAGGTTCTGTGTAGCTCCAGTTGTCCTGGAACTCCCTGTGTAGACGCAGGTGGCCTAGAATTCCAAAGATCTGCTGCCTCTGTCCCCACCTCACCCTAGTGGTGGATTAAAGGCATGAGCACCTCGATTGGCTTTAATGATAAATTCTTTAAAGGTTGTCATCGCCGACCTAGGATTTCCCAAATGGCTTGAAACAATTTTGGAGGTGTCATGAAAGAGGTTCGCTTTTTGACAGCAGTGTGGTTCCCTGTTTTCCATGGCTTGTTCAAATCACGTGGGTGTACTCATAGTACAAAGTTCCACAGGCCAGGAGAGAGCCGCCTCCAGGCCATCTGTGGAACTGCAACCACATATCCTCATCAGTATTGCCCCTTTCCCAGAGCTTTGAGGGTAACACCAGCAGTGAAACAGGGAAGCGCGGTCAGCTCGAGTCTAAAGCACCATCTTCCCAGAGCTTGCAGCTTTTTGGACAGCAGAGAAATTCAGATATACCCCAGGAGGTGAGGGGGGAAGGCTGGACTCAGGATGTAAACAAGCACATTTCTGAGAAAGTGAAACTGACCCTATCCACAAGCATAGTCTCCCAGAGTCACCTCTGGAGGACTCTACAGCCCAGCGGCCCAGAGGAAGTTCTCAGAGTTCCTGGGTCCCAGCTGTCATGAGTCTTCACCTGGGTTGTGTGAGCTGTCTTTGAGTCACCCCTACTCCTGTAAGTAACTGTCTTCGGTTTTTACTGCTGTGAACAGACACCATGACCCAGGAAACTCTTATAAGGACAACATTTAATTGGGGCTGGCTTACAGGTTCAGTCCATTGTCATCAAGGCAGGAGCATGGCAGCATCCAGGCAGGCATGGCCCTGAAGAGAATTCTACATCTTCATCTGAAGGCTGCTAGGAGAAGACCTAGTGTGGTTAGGAGGAGGGTCTCATTGCCCATCCCCACAGTGACACACTTCCTCCAACAAGGCCACGCCCACTCCAACAAAGCCACACCTCCTAATAGTGCCACTCTCTGGGTCAATCTTATTCAAACCACCATAGTAACCCATCACCCCTCCTCCCAATAACCCAGTAAAATCTCACTGGCTCACCAAGGTGGAGTTTGGTGCCATTGTTACTTTTGTTTGCTGTGGGTTTACATTTTGGGGTGAGAAGAGGGGTTTCAAGGCTACCAGCACAATCCTGTCATGCAACGCAGGTGCACATTTGAATTTAGCAAGTTGTAAGCAGGGAAAACCGCAGGAGGGGCTGATGGGTTACAAGGGAGCTGTTTCAATGAGCCCTACCTTTGCTGACAGTTACTCTGATGTGGAAACACTCTAAAGGAGGTGCAGAATGCTCAGGGAACCTTACTGTACTACCCTGGTGCCATCGAGACTCACCCTGCATCTGTAGATGCACACAGATTACAAGGATCCAGAGAACACCCCAGAAACAGTAGCTGTACTACTTTAAACTTAAGCCTGGCTTTCCTGGTGCTTACTATAACCCGGCTTGTTGCCTATAGACTGTGTAACTGGACAGACTATGATGAATGAATGAAGATGCCAGCCAGCATGTGGCAGACCCTCTGCATCCATTCATAAATATGCTACATCCTCTTTCTCAAGGTGTACTGGCTGGTTTTGTGTCAACTTGATACAAGCTGGAGTTATCACAGAGAAAGGAGCTTCCCTTGAGAAAATGCCTCCATGAGATCCAGCTGTAAGGCATTTTCTCAATAAGTGGGCAAGTAGGGGAGGGCCCATTGTGGGTGGTAACATCCCTGGGCTGGTAGTCCTGGGTTCTATAAGAAAGCAAGCTGAGCAAGCCAGAGAAAGCAAGCCAGTAAGTAACATCCCTCCATGGCCTCTGCATCAGCTCCTGCTTCCTGACCTGCTTGAGTTCCAGTCCTGACTGGTGATGAACAGCAATTTGGAACTGTAAGCTGAATAAACCCTTTCCTCCCCAACTTGTTTTGTGCAGGAATAGAAACCCTGACTAAGACAAACTTAGTCAGGGAATGAGCCAAAGCTTATGGCCTAGGCATTTATCAATGAATAACCAGTCCCAGCATCATCATTCCAAGAGCAGGTCTGGGAAAGGGAACTCATCACAGGACCCTTCTAAAGCCTACAGGCATTTGCTTGCCTTTGAAAGTAAAGAGATGACTTTGATGTTCAAGAGATGGCACCTCAGCAAAAGCCAGCTACACCTGGGAAGGACTTCCCACTCTAACCCATGGACCTGATGCCAGGAAAAAGGGGGTGAAAAAAAGCCACTAATCCCGAACAGGAAAACCCACCAATCCCTGAGCTCCCCCAAACTGAGGACCTGAAATCCCATCAATCCTCACTCTGGAAATCTCTGCCCTGAGAAGTTCCGCCCCCTCAGAAATCCTACATAAGCCCCGCCCTTTGTCCAGTGCCCTGTTGTTTACACCTGGGAGCAAAGGCCATGATCTCTGGTTTTGTCCCTCCACCCCCTGAATCCTCCAATAAATTTCTTTCATGAGACTTGCTGCCTGGTGTGACTTTCTCTCTTTCTAATCAGAAGAAACCAAGAAGAAAAGCAGCAATGAAGAGAAGAAGGGAAGAGAAGAAGTGGACTGTGGCTCCTGAGATCCTCAGCTCAGCTGGGGAGACCCTCGCCTGGGAGCTGCAATGCTCTGTTGAGGAGGCTTCTTCTCAGAGCTGTGTGGTTCTTTGTCTTCCAAGTCCCAAGATCCCCTTCCATCTGAACAGAAATGCTTAAATCTATAGAAACTCCCAAAACCCCCCAGTCAGAGCAGCTCTGTAACCTCACAAACATTAGGGACAGCTCTGGGAAAGGAAAAATGGACATAATATATTTACATCATCATATGTATCCCACTTCTCCCTGTGAGGAAATGAGACCACTGCTTCACACCAATTTTTCAGCCAGTGTAATTTCTCCACAGGAATTTAGTAAGCCTTACTCCCTGCTGGCTGCTTTAAGTAGGTTTATGTATACTCCAGGCCTGGGACCATTTAACCCCCTAACTGCCTTCTCAGTACCTAAAGTCAATACCTCAGGACCAGCTGATAGGGTTGAGTGGAGGGAACTCCCTCAAGCATGGCTAGCAGCCCCAGCATTTGTTAAGAAGCTGTAGCTGGTGTATTAAAACCCCCTTTAAACCCAGGTCTCCATATATGTCATTACTTGGATGACATGTTAATATGACAAGCTATAAGGCAAAATCAAAACCTAACCTCAGAGAACCTTAAACAACAAGCCATAAAAGCCCTAACAGAAAGAGGCTTTATATTATCCAAAGTGAAGATTCAAATTCTTTAAGCTGGAGAGATGACTCAGTGGTTAAAGGCACTGACTGCTCCTCCAGAGGTCCTGAGTTTAATTCCCAGCAACCACATGATGGCTCACAACCATCTGTAATGGGATCTAATGCCCTCTTCTGGTGTGTCTGAAGACAGTGACAGTGTACTCATATAAATAAAATAAATCTTAAAAAAAAACCATATATCATGGGACCCAAGACTCTATTCTGGTGTCTCTGCAGAGAGCTACCGTGTACTCATATACATAAAAGAGAATAAATCTTTAAAAATGAAAGATTCAACTTATTGGACCCATCACATTCTTAGGGAGAGAAATCAGCATACCCTCAGTCTGGCCAGCTACACCTGTCAGTGACTTCCCCAGTGCATTAACCCTCAATACCCTTCAGAGCTTCTTAGGCAGTATTAATTGGGTTAGGTCTTGCTCACCATACCAACCAGACAATCACAACCTCTATTCCATTTACCTAAGGGTGAAAAGGACCCCCTTCTCTCCTCTCTCCCTGAGACCAGCAGCCAGAGGGACCCTTTGTTCTATTAAGCACCATGTTAGAAACATCTGGAATGTTATGATCCACAACACCCAATCCAGGTCTTTACATTCAGTTCTTCCCCCACAGAGATTGGAGCCTTACATCAACCTCAGGGGATCCTAGAATGGCCCCATGCTCCAACAGGGGTAGCACCTCAACTACTAACTGAGGTTGAATCTCTATCCACTATTAGGACAGGAAGAGAGCATACCTTAAAAATTATAGGTAAAGAACCTGATGTAACAATTTTTCCCTTCCCCATCTCAGACATCAAATGACTCCTGAGAAACCAAACCTCTTTTGCTAATAGGCTCATTTGTTTCCCAGGACAGACAGACAACTATTACACCAAAGATAAATTCCTTCAGCCACCCAAGTCTTTAGGTTGCTTCCTCCTCCACTGTACTCTTGGTCTGCTATCCCAAGGCCCACAGGTTTTACAGATGGAGAGCCACAGGGTGCCAGCTACACAGTATACCAAGGAGACACTGGCTCTGAGTCAAATTTTCCTCCTCACAGATAAATCTCCCAGCTTTAAAGAACTGTATTTCATCTTCCTGGTTTTAACATATCTAAAAGAACCAGCTAGTCTATGTTCAGACAGCACTTATACAGTCAGTTTACTCCTGTGGCTAACCTGCCCTATGTTAGACTTGGTGGTGACCCTCTTTCCCAACTATTCATTAAGATTTCAAAAATACTTTAAACTAGAACATATCCACTTTCAGTCGGCCATGTGTGGTCACACTCATCCCTCACCAAACCTCCCTCTGATGGCCACACTTCAGTCAGTAAGATTGTCACAACTGTGGCCTTTATTCTGTCACTTCTCACTGCTAAAGAACTCCCATCAGATAACCATATTAACCTGAAAGGCCTACAGCTCAAATTCCCCAAAGCCCCCATAAAATACCTCAAACACATCCTCAGAACTTGCTCCTCCTATGCCTCCCTAATTTGCATCCCTGCTATACTACAATTGGGCACCAATCCCAGAGCCCTAAGGCTAATGCCTCTTGCAAGAATGATGTCACCCACGTCCCATCACTGTACACAAAAATTTGCATTCATTACTATTGATACCTATTCCCATTTAGAAACCTAATTAATCTCATGTTCTCCAATTTTGCTATTATGAGGGTCCCTCTCCATATGAAAGCTACTACTGGACCTGCGTTCATTCAACAGCCATCAATTCTACAGTTTCTGCAAGTCTTGGCAAATTCTCCACCATACCAGTGTCCCTCACAACACTTGGAGATAAACTGTCATTGAAAGAACAAATCAAATACTTAAAAAACAATTAATTAAACACAAGACTTCCTACCACCAAATACTGAATTAAACCTGGCATTATTCACACTGAATGTGTTCAACACTCTATGCCACCCAAGGCCAACTTCCCATTGTCTGTCACTGGAGTCAACCACCACATAATACCACCCATCCTGGTCAGATGGAAGGACCCTTTGACAGGTGTTGGAGGGGGATGGGTTACCTATTAACTACATGAAGGGGATTTGTTTCTATCTTTCCAGAGGACCAACCTCACCCTGTCTGGGGACCAGCCTGCAATATCTGACAGAACCCTAGAGTCAGAAAGATGTCACACCTGGGGATCACAGAGAAAACAAAGAGGAGACCACACAGGCACCCGAGGGCACACAACCAGATCACCTGGAAGGACACTCATGTCCTCACTGACACAGCTCGGTGCAGTTGGTTCCCACCCTCACCCCCTAACACCCTACAAGTCTCCTTCTGTGTCATTCTCATGGCTGTTTTTACCCTCCTTAACACACACCATGCTGGGGTTAGCCCCACTCCTGCTAACACTATGCTTGGCTTGTTTTATGTCATGAAATCATATCATGGGAAGAAACAGATAATTTGGACTAGAGACTGCTCACCAGCAGGATGTCAGAAACCCATTATGATTCCTATACACGCAAATGCAAAAAAAAATTTATGTTCCCTTTGATACCAAACCCTCTTCCCAGTGAACAAGGGAATCTAAGTGCAGAGACAATGACCCAGGTCCACATGGACAATCTCAGGACTGAGAATGAAGATCCTTGTGAATAAAACACACCCGTCTGGAACTACAGACGCTTCATCTGAAGAAAACAGGAGGAGTCTGAGTCTCAGCCTGAGGCTGAGAAGACAGATCCTGAGGGAAGAGGCAAAGTCTCCTCTTTACAGTCAGGCTTGGCAGTGTGAGCCGCCCACTGCAGGTGAACACAGAACCTGGTGTCTGTGGGGTCCGTGTGGGGCTTGCAGGCCAGCGCCTCTGCTTTAAGGAGAAGCATCTCTCCACTGCATCCCCAACCGCTTGTGTCACCATTGTATTTTCTGAAGTGGCTTTTCTTCTAGAAGACTCAGAGTCTGATTTCAGAATAGAAGAAGGAAGAGGAAGGGTGGAGGAGAGGACACAGAGAGTCTGGCCTGCGGGTCTCTCCTGGTGTCCAGACAGCTTCTGGGTCAGAATTCGGAGACACCATGACAAACAGCACTCTGTCTGCAGCACAGGGTTAAGGCAAAGTCTTAGTCTCCAGGCGGTGAGGTCAGGGGTGGGGAAGCCCAGGGCTGGGGGATCTCAACCCCATTGGGTGGCGGGATCCAGGGAAACCAATCAGCGTCGCCGCGGGCACTGATTATAAAGTCCACGCAACCGGCGAGACTCAGACTCCCCAGATCCCAGATGGGAGCGATGGCACCGCGGCACGCTGCTCCTGCTGCTGGCGGCCGCCCTGGCCCCGACCCAGACCCGCGAGCGTGAGTGCGGGGTCAAGAGGGAAACGGGCTCTGCAGGGAGGGGCGGGGGCGGCACCGGGGAAGCCGCGTCCCCGCGTCGCCCACCGGACCCTCCGCCCCTTCTCCACCCGCGTCCCGAGCCCCGCGCCCTGCTCCCCTCCCGGCCCGCGCACCCGCCCGGGGTCCCGGGAGGAGGTCGGGGTCTCACTGCGCGCTGCCCCCAGGCTCACACTCGATGCGGTATTTCGAGACCGCCATGTCCCGGCCCGGCCTCGGGGAGGCCCGGTTCATTATCGTCGGCTACGTGGACAACATGCAGTTCGTGCGCTTTGACAGCGACGAGGAGAATCCGAGGATGGAGCCGCTCACGCCATGGGTAGAGCAGGTAGAGCCAGAGTATTGGGAGCGGAACACACGGAAAGCCAAGGTTAACCAGCAGATTAACCAAGTGAACCTGAGGACCATGCTCGGCTACTACAACCAGAGCGAGGACGGTGAGTGACCCCGGGTTGGAGGTCATGACACCTCCACGTCATGGCACAGGGGCCGCAGACGCTCTGGGTCCCAAGTCCAAGATTCGGGAGCAGAACAGACCGGGGACCGGTTTCCATTTCAGTCCGCGGGTGGGCGGGGCCGGGGAGGGGCTGACCCCTGTGTCCCTCAGGCTCTCACACGCTCCAGAGCATGTCTGGCTGTGACATGGGGTCAGACGGGAGGCTCCTCCGTGGGTATGAGCAGTTCGCCTACGATGGCCACGATTACATCGCCCTAAACGAAGACCTGGAAACGTGGACGGCGGCGGACATGGCGGCGCAGATCACCCGACGCAAGTGGGAGCAGGCTGGTGAAGCAGAGAGACACAAGGCCTACCTGGAGGGCGAGTGCGTGAAGTGGCTCCGCAGATACCTGGAGCTCGGGAAGGAGACGCTGCTGCGCACAGGTGCAGGGGCCGCGGGCAGCTCC